>JARBWK010000009.1:42988731-43191231 GCA_030556195.1 Anolis apletophallus | reverse complement strand
TGCCATGTGCGAACGTTCCAAACGTTCGCTGGCAGCGAAGTAGCCGAGGGTGGGAGTTCAGTTGGAAATTTTTGGGGTTCGTTTTTGGGGTGTTGGGAGGGATGTAGGTCCGGTTTTTTTGCTGTTGTCTGTAGCGAGTGTAATGGTCCAGTCTGTTGTCAAGTTTGGTGCTTCTGCGAGCCATAGTTTCTTTGTCTATATACGACATTAAACGGACTGACCAAAATTATATATATAGATAAACTCCACAATACTGAGGAATTGTACCAGTAAAGGATTATATCTCCAAGTTTTTTCTATGGTTTTGCAAAAGTGTTGACCTATATTCCATTTAAATTAATTAGACCTGAAAGGAGCAGGAATTGGGAATAACCTGATGGGGATCCAGCTGAAGTTAAATGCCTATCCTACCAAGGGTTACCACCTGTCCCGTATTTTTGCTCTGAATTCCGTGTCCCGTATTTTCAGCTTCTGTCCCGTATATGTCCTCATCCAAACCTCTCTCTACTTCCACCTTTCTCTGTACTCTTTACTTCCACCCTTCCCTTGGCTTCTGTATCTGTAGCGTTTGTCAGTTCCAGTCTCTGTTCTGCCTTTAAATCCTATTGTCTCTTCTCATGTTTATCTCATTTAATTGTATGGCTTCCTTTAAATTTCTGTGCTTCTTATTTACAATATGTCTCCCTTGGCCTCTTTGCCCTTCCTTGTGTCACTTCTTGGATCTCTCCATCTCTGCCACTTCTTATCTGTATCTGTATACCTCTATAAAACGGAATGTTTGTATGTGTGTATGCGGGTATGCGGAGGGCGGGAGGGCAGCCACTTTCACAGGCCAGGAAGGATATGTGGCAGCATTATTTGCATAAACGACTCCCATTGGCCAGCCACGAACATTCTGAGACTCTAAAGTGCCAGAGGGAGGTAAGGAAAAGCCCTGAGGCAGTCAGGCATGGTGGGAGTTTAAGTCCAAAACACTTTGCAGCCCCCAGCCCCTAACAATGAGACAACAAAACCAAACTTGGCACACAGAACCCCCAAGACCCACTTTACGTCTTGGAGCAGTTTGTGGGAGGCTGGGCCATGGATAGGCCAGCATTCCAACATCCCAAATCTCAAAGGTGCCAGACAGAGTTCTTTACAAAAAGGCTTCCTTCAGCTGATTTTACAAACTAGGCCTCAGCCTGTATTGACAGTAAGGCTTCCTCAACTTGATTTTCGATACTAGGCCTCAGCTTGAATTCACAGTAAGGCTGTAAGCTTCGGCAAGGGGGGTCTAGTAAAGCAACCTCACTCCAAGCGTGGTTGAAGGAAAATGGTTTAATAGGTCCTTAATCCAAAGTAGGCAAAGATAGACTAAAGGGTTCGCGCGTGAAGTTATCTTCAAAAGCCCTCCCTGGCCCGCCCCCCTGCTGTGCCCCTCCTTCCTCAGGGATGACCATCCGGCTCTCCGCATATCAAAGTTCAGGAAAAGGGTCCTGGCACTTCAAAGGGCGGTTCCAGGGGGCCCCACCATGATGGGCACCGGAGCGTCTTCGGGCTTGGACCACTTCCGGTCAGACACAGCTTTCTTGAGTAAGCTCACGTGGAAGACTGGGTGGACCTTGCGCCAGGTGTGCGGGAGGTCCAGCTTGATTGCCACAGGGTTAATAACTTCCACCATGCTGAGGGGCCCCACAAACTTATTCGCAAACTTGCGGGACTGCTGGGTGGACTTGAGGTGCTTGGTGGACAGGAACACGTGGTCCCCAACGGCGTAAACTGGCTGGGGGCCTCGCTTCTTATCGGCGTACAGCTTGTAAGAGTCCCGAGCCTGAAGCAGCGCCGCCTGTATTCGCGGCCAAGCGGCCGCCACCTTGCCCCCCCAATCAGTCGGTGGTTCAGCAGGGTCTGCTGCCGGGGCCAGACGACCCGGAATGGCGAGGCCCCCGTTGAGGCGTGCTCGGAGTTGTTGTAGCTGTATTCGGCCACGTCCAGCAGCTCGGCCCAGTTGTCCTGCTGGTAGGTGGAGTAGCAACAGAGGTATTGCTGCAGGGTCCACTGGACACGCTCCGTCGCGCCGTCCGTCTCCGGGTGAAAAGCCGTGCTCAGGGCGCGCTGCGACCCCAGCCCTGCCAGGAACGCCTTCCAGAATCTGGATGTGAATTGAGGCCCCCTGTCACTCACGACCCGTCGTGGACAGCCGTGTAGCCGGAAAACGTGGTGGGTGAACAGGCGAGCCAGCTCCGGAGCCGTGGGGAATCTGCGCAGCGGAATGAAATGGGCCTGTTTAGAGAATAAGTCCACTACAGTCCAAATGGTGGTGTATCCGCCACTAGGCGGCAGGTCAATGACGAAGTCCATGGCGATTTCGCTCCAGGGTTCCGCGGGGTCGGCAACTGGCTGCAGCAGTCCCGTCGGGCGGCCCGTTTTTGGTTTGTTTCTTGCACACACCTCGCATTCTGCAACATAGTCCTTAGTGTCCTTTCGCATGGCTGGCCACCAGAACTGCCGGGCCAGAAGCTTTAGGGTTTTGGTGAGGCCGAAGTGTCCGGACAACGTGGAGTCGTGGGCTTGAGCCAGGATCGGGGCTCTCTGGCTTTGGGGAACGTACAGCTTGTCTTTGTAGTACCAAATTCCCCCGGTCTCGGTCAGGTCCTCTCAGTGCTCCGTGAGCCAGGGGTCTGACCCGTAGGCCGCTGCCAAGTCCGCCAGCAGTTCAGGGGTTCCTGGGACTGCCGGCTGGGGGATCTTGTCCGCCGCCCGGGTGCGGGCCACCAGGCCCAGCTGGCGCTTGGTAAACACTGTCCCCATTTCCTCTGGCGCCGAGTAGTCGGCCTCAGGCATCCTGGAAAGCGTGTCAGCCAGCACGTTCTTTGGGCCGGGCAAG
Source organism: Anolis apletophallus (assembly GCA_030556195.1). Lineage (NCBI taxonomy): Eukaryota > Metazoa > Chordata > Lepidosauria > Squamata > Anolidae > Anolis > Anolis apletophallus. The sequence goes on along the minus strand of JARBWK010000009.1, from coordinate 43,188,365 downwards.
TATTTGAGCTCGAAGTTGAAGCGGCTGAAGAACTGTGCCCACCTCAGCTGCTTGGCGTTGAGCCTTTGTGGGGACTGTAGCGCCTGCAGGTTCTTGTGGTCGGTCCACACCTCAAAAGGCAGAGCGGTGCCTTCCAGGAAGTGCCTCCAATGGCTCAGCGCGGCCCGCACTGCGAAGGACTCCTTCTCCCATACGTGCCAGCGCTTCTCCGTCTGCGTGAATTTCTTAGAAAGGTAGGCACACGGTCGCAGGGTGCCCCCGTCGTCCCGTTGCAAGAGCACCGCTCCATAGGCTGCCTCGGAAGCGTCACACTGCACGGTGAACGGCCGGTCGGGCTGAGGGTGCATAAGCAGCGGCTGACTGGTGAAGCTCCGCTTGAGGCTGTCGAAGGCCTCCTGGCACTGTGGGGTCCAGTTAAGCTTGGCGCTGGGGGACCTGGCTTTCTTCGTCTCCCCTAAACCCTTGGTTTTTAACAGTTCAGTCAAGGGGAGCGCTATCTTAGCAAAGTTTTGGATAAATTGTCTATAAAAGTTAGCAAATCCCAGGAAGCCCTGCAGTTGCCGCCGGGTTCGGGGCGCCTCCCATGCGAGCACGTCTCTCACCTTACCCGGGTCCATGGCCAGGCCTCGCGTGGAGATTCGGTACCCCAGATAATCCAGTTCTTGCCGGTGAAATTCACACTTGGACAGCTTGACGAAGAGCTGGTTGTCCCGCAGTCGCCGCAGCACCTCCCGGGTCAGCTCGATGTGCTCCGCCTCCGACGCCGAGTAGATCAACACGTCGTCTAGGTAGACTAGAACTCCCTTATATAGCAAGTCCCTGAAGATCTCGATGAACTGCTGGAATATTTTGGGAGCGCCTTTAAGTCCAGATGGGGTGACCCGGAACTGGTACTGGCCCAGGTGGCAGTTGAACGCCGTCTTCCAGCAGTCTTCGTCCCTCACCCTGATCCGGTAGAACGCCTCTCGGATGTCCAGCTTGGTGAAGAATCGTGCTCCCCCCAGCTGGGCCAATATCTCTGACATCAGGGGCAGCGGGTAGGGGCTCGATGTGCTGATGGCGTTGAGGCCTCGGTAACACATAACCGCAGGGAGCCGTCTGCCTTTGGACGAAACAGGACGGGGGCTGCCAGCGGGCTTGTAGATTTCTCAATAAATCCTCTGTCCATGTTTTTCTCAATGAAGTCTCTCAGTGCCTTTCTTTCCGGTTCGGACAGGGCGTATAGCTTTGGGCTGGGTAGTTTGGCGCCCTTTTCAATTTCAATTGCGCAATCGCACTTCCGGTGGGGGGGTAGCTGGTCACTTTCCCGCTCGCTAAAGACCTCCTCCAAGTCCCCATACTCTCGCGGGATCTCGTCAGTTGGGCTCTCTGCTGCCCCCACACCGGCTCCCTCGTGGGCCGGGGCTCCAGTTTGTTCAGGGTCATCCATCCTCGCCCGGGCCTCTCCTTCCCGGAACTTAATGGCACCCATCTTCCAGTTGACTTGTGGGTTCTGGGCGCGCAGCCACGGGGCCCCCAAGATGATGGGCTGGCGTGCCATCGCTGAAATTACGAACGTCAGGTCCTCCTGGTGGGACCCGATCTGGACTCTCATCTCCCCTGTCCTGTGGGTGGCTGGCTTCCCATTGGCCGGGGACCCATCTAGCTGGGAAAAGAGGATCTGCTCGATCAGCGCTTGGGGCTTTATCCCCAACTGCTTCGCTAGCTTGGGGGACATCAGGCATCGGGTGCACCCACTGTCTAGCATGGCTACTGTCTCTATGGGCTGGACCACCCCAGGGCCCCACACCTTAACATCAAGCTTGTACGTGTCGCACCCAAGAGGGTCAGACTCACCGCCCGGAGGGGTTTGGATCTGCCGCCAGGCGTCTACAGCAGATCGTTGTCGTTTCCCGCCATCCATTTGGGGTCGCTCTCCTCCGTCTCCGGCTCCAGCTCCTCTGTCTCCCGGAGGGTCCGGGGTGCTCGTGCCATCTCCGCCGCAGCTGGGGCCTTCCCCCGGACTGGGGTCTTGGCCGGGGTGGCTGGCTTGGCCTCTGGCGCCTTCTCTGGCTTCGGGGAGGGGCCCTTCTTGCGGCACTCGGCCGCCCGGTGGCCTTCTCGGCCGCACGAGAAGCAGGCTCCTTTCTTCCCTCTCTGGCTATCCCGGCTGGCCGACCGGGCTCTCGGGGACGCTCTCCGGGCTGGCCCGGTCCTCCCCGACGGGCCCGCTCCCACTCCACGGGTCCTCCCGCTATCTCGGTGGCGTCTGGGCATTTGTTCCATGTCGCACTCTACTCTCCCCGCTGAGACTATTCAGTCCTCTAGGGTCTCGGGGTTCCCCCGGTGCATGGCCCACTCCAAAGTGTCCTGTCTCAGGCCTGCCTTGAAGCACTCCAATATAGTGGCCTCTGACCAGCCCCGGATTGACCCCGCTCGGGCCCGGAAGCTTAAGGCGTATTCCGACACCGACCTCTGGCCTTGGTAAATCTTCCTCAACTGGGCCTTAGCTTTCTCTCCGGCTAGGGGGTCCCCGAAGCGGGCCTGTAGGGCATCCAGAAAAGTGTCCAGCCGCCTCAATTGCGGCGCTCGAGTGTCCATCATCTGCGGCCTCTTTCAAGTTGGCCCCCACTGCCCGCACCTTGGCCGCCTCCGAGGAACGAGTCCCCATAGTCCAGCATGTAGTTCTGCACATTGGTGACAAAGTAGGAGAGTTGGCGGGGGTCCCCGTCGAACTTTACCTTCAAGTCCCTTCGGCTCCCTGCCGCCTCTTGGCTCTGGTCGGCCTGGCCCAGGTTGAAGGTGGAAGCCCCTCTGGACGGGATGAAGTCGTCTCCGCTGTTCCGGAAAGTCACTCTCCCTGACGCCCTGGTGGCCCGCTCCGTGGCCTGGCTCGATGGCCTTTCTCGGGGCCGCGCGTCCGGCGTGGCCCACGGTAATTCCTCCGGTCTGGCCAGCAGCAGCTCCATCTGGGATTGGAGCTTCTGCACCCTCCGTCAGCTGGAATACCTGCACCTCCAGCCGCAGTTCGGCTGTGCTGGGGAAGCCGCCGCCTCTTGCCGGGTTCCAGCCTCCAGAGCGCCCGGCACCTTGCGCCCCGGCGGTGCCTCTGCCCCCATCTCCGCACCTCCCGCCTGGGCTGCTGCCGCGAGGTCTCCGGCCTCGTCTCTGTCTCCATCCTCCTCCACATCCTCTTCCTCACCTACAGGCAGGTAGGCAGGTCAGCGAGGGGATCCATCTCCGCTTGAGACATCCTGGAAGGCTTTCACGGCCGTAGAAGTTGGTGAGTCTATCTTTATGTAAGCTTCGGCAAGGGGGGTCTAGTAAAGCAAACTCACTCCAAGCGTGGTTGAAGGAAAATGGTTTAATAGGTCCTTAATCCAAAGTAGGCAAAGATAGACTAAAGGGTTCGCGCGCAAAGTTCTCTTCAAAAGCCCTCCCTGGCCCGCCCCCCTGCTGTGCCCCTCCTTCCTCAGGGATGACCATCCGGCTCTCCGCATTTCAAAGTTCAGAAAAAAGGGTCCTGGCACTTCAAAGGGCGGTTCCAGTTCAAAGCCCGCCAGATGCTGTTCTTTTCTGATGGCGCGCAAGGCTTGACCCGTTAGGACAACAACCGGGCCAAGCAGCGCTGACAAAGGCTTCCTCAACTTGATTCTCCTGACTAGGCCTCAGCCTGAATTGACAGAAAGACTTACTTAACTTTATTTTCCTGACTAGGCCCCCAAAAATGACAGAACAAGATTACAGTTGGTACACAGACATCCCCCCAAAGACCCACTCTACATTCTGGTGCAGTTTGAAGGACGTGCAGTACCTTCACTCACTTACTCTGACCAGCACGGGTGACGGACCTGGACCAAACTTGGCACACATAACCCCCATGATGCCCTTTATGTCCTGGTGCAGTTTGAGAAAGATGAATCACGGATTATGGGATTTGTAGGACTTCAAAGTGCTTTGCTTCCCAGAGACCACTGTGGCTCACAACAAAGACCGATAAATATCAAACTTGGCACACAGAGCCCCCATAACCCACTCTATGTCCTGGTGCAGTTTGGAGAAGAGCAGAGCATGGATGATGGGGCTTGAAGTACCTCCACTCACTCTATGTCCTGGTGCAGTTTGGAGAAGAGCAGAGCATGGATGATGGGGCTTGAAGTACCTCCACTCACTTCCTGAGACCGCTGCGACCCTCATCCAATGACTGATCAAGACCAAACTTGGCACACAGAGCTCCCATTACCTACACTATATGCTGGTACAGCTTCGAGTAGGATGGACCATGGATGATGGTACTTGAAGTACCTCCACTCCCTGAGACCACAGCGACACTCATTCAATTACCAATAAAGACAAAACTTGGCAAAGTGGGCCCCCATGGCCAACTCAACATTCTGGTGCAGTTTGTGGGAGGACGGATTATGGAAAATGGGACTTGCAGTACCTTTACTCACTTCCTGAGACCGCTGCGACTCTCATCCCATGACCGATCAAGACCAAACTTGGCACATAGAGCCCCCATGACCCACTTTACACCCTGGTGCAGTTTTCAGGAGGATGGACCATGGATGATGGGACTTGAAGTACCTCCACTCACTTCCTGAGCCTGCTGCGACCCTCATTCAATGACTGTTCAAGACTACATTTGCCACACAGAACCCCCTACATCCTGGTGCAATTTGGAGGAGGATGGACCATGGATTATGGTCCATGGTCCATAATCCTTCACTCACTTCCCGAAACCACTGCGAGCCAAATGAACAACTGATACGTACCAGCCTTGGCACACAATGCCTTCCTCAAATAACCCGGGCACCGCCGGGCCCTCAGCTGAAGTTTGGAGGGGGACGGAACATGGATGATGGGTCTTGCAGTACCTTCCCTCACTTTCCAAAACTGCTACAAACCTAATCCTATGATTGATCAACACCAAACTTGCCACACAGAGCCCTCATGACCCACTCTACATCCTGGTGCAGTTTGGAGGAGGGTGGACCATGGATGATGGGACTTTAAGTACCTCTACTCACTTCCCAAGTCTGCTGCGACCCTCATCCAATTACTGATTGAGACCAAACTTGCCATACATAACCCCCATGACTGCCTTCACGTCCTGGTGAGGTTTGGGGGAGGACTGACAATGGATGATGGGATTTGTAGTACTTTTACACCCCTCTGTTCCCACAGACCACTGTGGCCCCCAACAAACACCAAGAAAGTCCACACTTGGCACACAGAGCCCCAGTGACCCACTCTACAGCCTACTGAAGTTTGGAGGGGGACAGAACATGGATGATGGGACTTGCAGTACCTTCCCTCACTTCCCAATCCTGCTACAAACCTAATCCAATGACTGATCAACACCAAATCTGGCACACAGAGCCCTCATGACCCACTCTACAGCCTGGTGCAGTTTACTGTGAGAGGGACCATGGATGATGGGACTTGAAGTACCTTCACTCACTTCCGAAAAACAATGCATCCCTCATCCATTCACCAATACAGACCAAACTTAGCACACAGAGCCCCCATGACCCAATCTACATCCTACTACACTTTGGGGGACGGGACACACAGAGATGATGGGACTTGCACTACCTTCAGTAATTTCATGATACCACTGCAACTCCCAATAATGATGGATCAAGACTAAACTTGGCACACAGAGCCCCCCATGACCCACTCTACATCCTGCTGCACTTCTCAAATGACCCGGGCAGGGCCGGGTCCCCAAGCTAGTAATAAATAAATGCATAATCATATGCATAGAAAAATCTAATGCATTTTTCTCTACCAATGTTTCTGCCTAATTTATAGGCATTAGTAATTACTCTGTATTGCACCAATTCAGATGGCAAATTTGAAGCTTCAGTCTTTCAGCTGCTTGCAATATGTGATATCTCTTAATGTACTTACAGCAAGAAAAGTTAATGCCTTTTTCCCTGCCTCTGGTATTATACTGAAACAGTCCTAAAATAATGCCAAAGAAAATTAGTAGATGAGTTTGCATTCCCTTGACTAGTTCATGAATTCAGTAATCCTCAGTGACCAATATTTTATGCACATAATTATATAGGTTTCTCTATCATGAATATTAAAAATGTGGTTTTCGTCATTTTAAGCAGATGCTTTTGACTAGTAATCTGTAACAGCAAATGACTTTTTCTTGCTGAAAATTTGAAATATTGCTGTAGATCCCATGCTCAACTTGACCTATGTATAAATAACTCACATGTAATGGGATAGCTTCTTTCACTTCTCAAGTTATTGAGGTCTATGTCTCCAGTTTCTTCCATACTTGCCTTAAATGGCATTGGCAGAAAATCTGTTCCTTGCAAATTTTAGGAAAGTAGTTTGAAACTTTTATGGTCATAACTTTAGTTTTTCGTTTTTCGTTTTTAATTTATTAATTTAGTGTTTTAATTTATTATATATTTATGGTTTTATATTGTTGTCTATTGATATTGTGGCATCGAATTGTTGCCTGTGTTAGCCACTCTGAGCCCCTCTCCTCGGGGGTTGTGAAGGGCAGGGTAGAAATGCTGTAAATAAATAATAACTTGCAAAAGAATAGCTGTATTCTTCCAAAATATAAATTGACCCAAACCCTGATATCTTCATATCAAAGAAAAATCAATAGAAACTACATCACAGAGAATCCTGCCAACCTAATATTCATAAGATTAAATAAAACACCTTTTTCCAGTAGACTAACTTGATTGATGTTGTCTCAGTGCGTGGAAATCAAGAAATAAGTATAGCTGTAAGTCACCCAGCATTGAGAACTCTGTTATTTTCATTACTCTCGATATCAGAATTGATTGGTTGCCAATATTGCTGTACTCTTTTGTGTGCAGTGAGATCAATGAAATGGAAGTGTTTAATCCAACTACTTTAAAAGTCATTGTATCCCACATTTCTGATAATCGCAGCATGCCATGGATTGCATATCCACATATTTAACCATCAATTTCACACACACATACAGATATATATCCCATAAGCAAACATCGATGTTGTCATTTTATATAAGAGGTAACATTTTACTATGCCACTATATATATTAGAACTTGAACATCCATGGATTTTGGCATCCATGAGGAGTTCTAGAGTCAAAACCTAGTGGTTACCAAGGGACCCCACTATAATTTCAAAATTGTGCCACTTTTTACTCTTAACCCTTTAAAAATCCTCTTGGAACAAGAGCAGGAAAGCTGGAGTCATGTAGAGCCAATAGTGAAGATTATGGAATTTGTAGCTTAGAGATGAAGTTATGGGAGTTACGAAGTCCATGAGGTCATCTGATGTGTTTATGCATGAGTCACTCTTCCAAAGGATTCCAAGGCTAATGAGACTCATGCATCATTGCATCAATTACTTTGTGAATGGTTCTCCTTCACATTTACCCCCATGACTGTATGATTGAGTCACATTTAATGCAAAGGTATGGAAGAAGAACCTATCTTAATATAAGCTCATGGAAATAAGCAAAATAGAGCTGGAAGGAATTCTAGCTGCATGCCTCGTTGTATAAGAGGAGACTGGAAGCTATAATGATAGAAACATAGAGCAATGGGCCATCAAGTCAATTCGCATGCTCAGTTCAGAATCTCCAGGCAAAGTATTTATTTATTTATTATTCGGGCTTCTATGCCGCCGACTCCCTGAGGCTCGCGGCGGCTTACAGGAGCCCAAGGGCACAGTAAAATACAGGCAATAAGCAGTTAAAACAATTAAAAAACAACAGCAGTACAGTAATTAATAACACAGTTAAAACAATGAACAGCATCATCCTCAGAAGAACGAATAGATGGCGGGGCATGGGCAGGACTTACTCACCAAAGGCCTGCTTAAACAGGTATGTTTTACAGGCCCGTCTAAACGGGAGCAAGTCCTTCATAGCCCGAGTTCCGGCCGGGAGGGCGTTCCACAGCGTAGGTGCTATGACAGAGAACGCCCCGGCGGGTAGCAGTCAGCCTTGCGAGTTTAGCTGAAGGTATCTCCAGGAGATTGGAGTCCTCAGACCGAAGTGATCTCGGAGGGCAATATGGGGTGAGACGGTCCCTCAAATACGCTGGCCCCAGGCCGTGTAAGGCCTTAAAGGTGAGGACCAACACTTTGAAGGTGATCCGGTGCTCAATTGGCAGCCAGTGCAGATCCTGCAAAACAGGTGTTATGTGGCGCCAGCTGGCGTGCCAGACAGGAGCCGGGCGGCAGTGTTCTGCACTAGCCTGAGCTTCCGGTCACCGACAGAGGAAGGCCAACGTAGAGCGTGTTGCAGTAATCCAGCCTTGAGATGACTGTGGCTTGGATCACCGTGGCCAGATCATTCCGGGAGAGATAGGGGGCCAGCCTCCTTGCCTGTCGCAGATGAAAAAAAGCGATCTTGCTGACCGCAGAGACCTGGGCCTCCATGGTCAGCTGGGAGTCCAAATGGACCCCCAGGCTCTTTACGGAAGGCGATGGGCATAACACCGCACCGTCCAGGCTCGGAAGCTGGACATTAACATCACCCGGGCGACCCAGCCACAAGATCTCCGTCTTCGCCGGATTCACCCTCAACCTACTGGCTCGCAGCCATCCAGTAACGGCGTTGAGGCAGTGTTGGAAATTATCGGGGACAGAACCCGGCCTGCCCTCCATCCTCAGAATGAGCTGGGTGTCGTCAGCGTACTGGTGACACTCCAGCCCATAACTCCGCACCAGCTGTGCAAGCGGCTGCATGTAGATGTTAAATAACAGAGGGGAGAGAATGCCCCTGGGGACCCACAGAGTAGTGGGAGCCCTCGGAGACCACCTCGCCCTCCTCACACGCTGAGACCGCTGGTGGAGGAAGGAGGTCAGCCATTTAAGGGCTGTCCCCTCACTCCAGCCACGGCCAGGCGGTGGATCAAGAGATTGTGGTCGACCAGGTCAAACGCTGCCGTGAGGTCCAATAACACGAGCAGCGCAGACCCGCCTTGGTCGAGCTGGCAGCGGAGTTGGTCTGTGATGTATACCAATTCAACACTGCCTGAGCTCTAAGGGTTTACTGTAAATGTTTCCATTTCATTTCAATGTTTCATGTGAGCCAGTACATGCATCTTTAAATAGGTTTTTCTCATGAGTAACTTGCAATTGATGACTGTGATAGAGCCACACTGGTAGCTATACTGGGCCTCTTTAAATTTCTTACCATCACTTCAAATCTCCTTCTATATACTTAAGTTTCCACCTGCCTCTCCTGGGCTTGCCATGGAATCAAACAAAGAGCAGAGCCCCTTTGCAGGAGTACTTTCGTGAGTAATTTTGGTTCCTGTCTTGTATTCAATTACTACATGTGGTAATTTTGGTCCTATACCATTTGTTAGCCATTTATATGTGTTCGCTGTAGGTCCATGCCATTGTTGACATGTATATATTATCTCTACTCAAAGAACTCTCTACTGTGCAAAGCTGATCATTCGAGGATTTCTACATTTGTATCTACTACCACCTGAGGAAGACTCAACCTTGTCGAAACTGGTTGTGGTTTATAAACTGTGGATTCCAAAAAAGGACTGCCATACTTTGTTTGGTTGTTGACAAACTTTGGTTTAAAAAGGACTTAAAAACTTGCATTCTGCTGTAGGAATCAGCTGTTTATTTTATATCAAGAAGTGGGTGATTAAGAGACTTGCAAAAAAACTTTCAAACTTTAATTGGTCATTGATAAACTTGGTTTTCAAAAAAGACTCACAAACTTGTGTAGGAATTAATTGTTTATCCCACATAAGGGAATTTTTTGGTTTAGAGATTTGCATTGTGAATTGCTGTTAATCATACTTTGTACAAGCTGCTAGTACATTGCATGTTGTAGTACTATAGCATAGATAGCACTTTCATTCTAATGATTATATAACTGTATTACTTTATGTTGTAATGTGGCCTCTTGTCCTTGTACTTCAGGGAATCCCTTCTCTCTATAGATTCATTCGACACCCACACTCTGGGTTTTGTGTCCTGAGTTGGCATCTCCAGAATCCCCAGAAACTGAGGAGATAAGTTTGGGGAAAACGCAGCATGATATAAGATTTGTTTTCAGTGGAATTTTGATTTTCCACATCACTCTTTGTTTCTCCTTGCAGAGAGCAGAAGTAATCATGCAGAGAATAATCATCTATATACTGTATATATATATATATATTGACACGTCGTGCATCCCGGCAAATAGACAGCTAAACTATAAGCCTCAGAAGCACGAAAATCAGCAAGACATTCCACCATACCACGAGGTACGTATAGGGCCAACACCCCCAAACCTCGCAACACCCCCAAACACAAGCCCCAAAAATCGGGCAACGTACCTGGCATCCCTGCCTCTTCGCTGCCAGCACGCGTTTCGAACGTTCGCGCATGGCAGCCAGAGCGCAGCGGCCCGATTCCACAGACCTGCTCACCCAGGAGCAGCCCAGGAGGAAGAGGAGGAAGAAGCGGGGCCCTTGGCAGCATAGGCAGGGGAAAGCCGGTGGAGGGGAGGGAGGGGGCCGGACAGGGAGGAGGAGGCGGCTCCCTCCCTCCTCCTCAGACCCTCCTCTTCTGCCTCCTCCTTCCACCTCCTCCCCCCTTGCCATGCTCAGGAACGGCGCCGGGGAAGGAGGGCGCCGGACAGGGAGGAGGAGGCGGCTCCCTCCCTCCTACTCAGATCCTCCTCTTCCGCCTCCTCCTTCTGCCTCCCCCTCCCCCTCACCATGCTCAGAACCGGCGCTTGGGAGGGAGGGGGCAGGACAGGAAGGAGGAGGCGGCTCCCTCCCTCCTCCACAGACCCTCCTCTTCTGCCTCCTCCTCCGCCTCCCCCTCGCCATGCTCAGGACCGGTAGCAAAGAGGGAGGGGGCTGTCGCTGCTGCCTCCTCCTCCCTGACCGCCCCCTCCCTCACTGCCGCCACCGCTGGCCCTGAGATAGAGAGAGAGAGAGAGAGAGAGAGACAGAGAGAGAAAGAGAGAGAGACAGCGAGAGAAAGAGAAAGAGAGATAGAGAGAGAAAGAGAGAGAGAGAGAGAGAGAGAGAGAAAGAGAAAATATACACAAACATATACACACAAACATATACACATATACACACAAACATCAGCGCACACATACACACACACATACATAAAGACATGCACACATACACACATATATACATGCACATATACATAAGAACACACACATACACAACATACACACATATATTATTATTATTATCGCATTTGTCTGTCGCCCCCACGGCTCGGGGCGACTTACAACAGTTTGTAAAATACAATTGTCAGATAACTCATAAACCACAGTAATACCATTAAGATGGAATTACAATTAGAACAGTTGAAACAACAAAAGTAGCCGCAGTGGGCTGACAGCTAGGCGGTGCGAGCTACAGTTTAGCTAACTCCGAAGGCTTGTTGGAACAGCAATATCTTAACTGCTCTCCTGAACGGGAAGAGGCCCTGGGTGGCACGGATGCCGGTGGGCAGTATGTTCCACAGGGTAGGGGCTGCAACAGAGAAAGCACGGCGGCGGGTTGCTGACAGATGGTAGGTCCTCACATTTAGGATGACCAGGAGGTTTAGCTCTTCGGAGCGCAGTGATCTGGTGGGATGATATGGGACAGGGCGGTCCCGCAGGCACACTGGCCCCAGACCATGTAAGGCCTTAAAAGTCAGGACTAACACTTTGAAGGCAATCCGGTATTCAATTGGGAGCCAGTGCAGTTAGCGCAGGATTGGCGTGATGTGATGGCCCTTGGGACCCCCGCCAGGAGTCGCGCTGCAGCGTTCTGCACCAGCTTGAGTCTCCGGATTACCGACAGAGGAAGGCCAATGTACAGAGCATTACAGTAGTCCAGCCTCGAGATATACACACAAACAGCACACACACATATACATAAAGACATGCACACATACACACATATATACATGCACATATACATATGACACACACACACACACACACATATACACACACATCAGCACAAATATACACAAACATATACATGAAGACATGCACACATACACACATATATACATGCACATATACATAAGAACACACACATACACAATATACACATACACATATACACACAAACATCAGCACACACATACACACACACACACACACCATGTGGGTAGAAAGGGTTAGCCACAGACTATGGCACAGCAACGCATGCATGGGACAGCTAGTATTTTATAAACTTTTTGTGGTTGTAGAGTCCCAGGATCAAACAGAGGCATTTCTAGTTAAAAAGTTCAGTTGTTAAGTGATTGGAAATAATTTTGTGTGTCAATCAGAGTAAGCAATGCACACTATATGGACCTCAATTTCAGTAAATATGACCAGGTATATTTTTCCCTATACATTATGAGATTAAATACAGGTTATTTTAATTTGTGCAGTTTATTATACATTGCAGACATCCACCTTTCTTTCTGTGATATTTGCATCAATTTTGGATTCATTTACTTAACAATCATAGAGTGTGTATAACCTTTCTTATATGGATCTTTGGGACAAAACCAAAAGAATAGAGTAGACATGTTAACATTACAGATGGGAAAAGAGCCAATGAGAATAAGCGGCAAGGTAAAAATGAAGTTAACAAAGAGGAATTGAGAGGCAAACAGAAAGAAGATGGAAAAGAAGACAGGGCAGCTTGCATAAATCCATGAGACTACAACTAAAAGGCTCCTAACTAATCTCTGGTAAGAATTGAACTTTCTTAGTCATAAAACTGACTCCAGAATGAGACAATAAGTCATGTAAAAGACTGGTTTCTTTTGGGGCTATTTTAAAGGCATGGCTGCTGTTCTAAAAGACTTGGAATGGCAGAATTTATATTTTGCCTCTGTGAAATTTGATTTCTGACTGTGTGATCTAATTTGACTGAAACTGTTGAGGGCTAAATCCAGGGCCATCTAATTAAAGCACAGCACACCAGTACTTTTTACTCTAGGAACTTGGGTGGGGGGAGACATTATTGGCCTAATTTTTGCCAGGGATACTTTTACAGCCCATATTCTCCAAAACGCTTCAGAGGAAATGTTGACCCTTATTATGGAATATCCATGGACTGACTGAAAGAAGTGACGCCTTAGTGTTTTTACTCTTTCAAATACAGCACTAATATTTGAGGAGAGTATGAAAAAAATAGATTACTTAAAATGAAACCTTATTTCATATGCATGTTAAAATTACAGCTTCCTCCGAAATGTGTCCTCTAGCAAATTTTGCAACCAATTTGCTCTTCTTTCCTTAGGTGTAACATCTGAAGAATTCACACATTTCTGATTTTGGTGGGAGGCAAACATGCTAGCTGACAATATGGACTCATGAATTGACACTTATGCTCTAGGCCTGGGCGATCCACAAAAATTGTTCAATACTCGCCTTGGATGTAGGGGGCACTGGCGCTTCGTATCTGATAGACTTCCAATGTTTTCAGTGGTTCTCTCGTAATTGAATCGTATGTACTTCTGAAATTCGCAATAGCTTCATTAATGGTGGATACTTCATGTTAAACCCAGGAGCCCTGTTAAACAAACGCGGCTTGGAATCGCTTTTTTCCCTTCCCAGGTCAGACTGACTTTGGAAGGGAGAAAAGCGATTCCAAGCCACGTTTCTTTAACAGGGCTCTTGGCCCAGGTCCCTCTCTCCCAGGAGCCCTGTTAAACCCTGGAAGCGCTTTTCTCCCTTCCCACATCAGACTGACTTGGAAAGGGAGAAAAGCGCTTCCAAGCCACATTTGTTTTACAGTTCCGATCCTTTTTGAAGATGGCGACGGAAACTTCATAATTGATCATCTACTTCCAGTTTTCCTCACTTTCCTCATAATCACTTCAAAAGTCAATTAATTACAATTTCATTACAAGTAATGAAGAGATCCAACGATATCGCCCAGGCCTATTGTGCTCATCCTTCAGATATATTCTCTCCTATAATTGATTTCTTTTACATGTCCCCAAAGTTGGGTCCTGATATGGTTATAAAATACATAATCCTATTGAAACAACCAAACAAATTAAAGAAGCAATTTTAGACACACTGGAAAAAGGGGGGAAAGCAGCAAGACTCATTAAAACACCTTTATCAGTTGCCAAAAGTTTATGAGAATATAACAAACTTGGTAGCTGAGCTGAGTAAGGTTGCTCAGTCCCAAGGAAAAGTATCACTCTATCTAATATCACTTCAAGTAGTATTTTACCAACATCTGTCAAATAATACAATACAATATTACATAATCACAAAATCACAATTAACAAACAGTGTTGAGGTGTGGACAACTGGAATCACTCAGTTCAGGAATAATCCATCAAGCATTCAACTATAGCATTAAACTCACGTCCCCAAAGTTATCTGTCAGTCTTTGAGCATCAACTCAGGGTATGGAAAGTAACCAGTATGTCCCTGGTATTTATAATCCGTTATGGGATATGGGCGAATGTGTCCAAAAGGATTATAGATCCAAATGTAGCAATGGTAAATAGCCCGTAGAAAGCATAAGTTGTTCTCAGAAATCCAGTATTCGCCGTGGCAGCGTGTCTGGGATAATATAGAATGCTTTCTTTGCTGTAAACAAGGATAAAGAGGGCATGTCCAAGATGTCTTTCAATGCTGCCCCGAAACCAGGGTTTCCAAGGTAAATGGGATGCAGCGCTCAAGTTCCTATCTCGCCAAAATGGCCAAAGATATGAAGCTCAGCAAACTGTTTCTCTCAAGATCTTAAAATTCAGGCAGTCACACATGAGGGAATATAATCCTTCATATAGTTTAGACTAGGGGTGTGCAACTTTGCAGAAACCCATGATGTTTTTGGTCCCATTTTCAACTCCTCCACTTCCTGGTTCTGTTTACCAGGAAGTTCCCAAAATTGTGTGTGGGGGGGAGGTGTCTGTTTTTGTTCCGGTAAGATTCAGTCCATTGGATCCAATGGAGAAAATTTAGAGACTAATTTCTCTGCCATTTGTAGGCCTGTCAGCATGAAACACACCTTACTTGTAGGCCACATTTATGACCACAAGCCTGACAAGTTTCAGAATGTTCCAACTGCACACAGATTTTTGGATTTTTTAAAAAAAATTACCATAATATTTAAAAAATGAGGGTGTTTAGGGAGTTGAAGTCCCACGCGTACACCACAAGAGGGAAGGAGAATAAACACAGTCAACCAGGCCTCCGATTGGCTGAAAAGAAAGTGAAAAACATAATGAGAGAAAATCAACTCCCATCATGCCCTGGAAGGAAGCACAGAGGCTCTTTGAATGTCTGTGCCACACAAGTGCTGCTGGGAAAATGAGTTCCCATTTGCCACAAGCAGGAACTGGAGACATGGCCTTTGGGAATGGATGGAGGAAGCTGCCAGGGAAGAAAGAAGAGGAGGAGCCACAGTTTGCCTGACTTGCAAGGCTGCACAGCCCACATGCCACCGTTGATAGTACTGCTCAGCCTTATTAGCCCCCAATAGCTGAAAAGATCTGGCTGCTGTGATCCTTATTGGCTAAGGCTTCAGCTGTCCCCTGCCAGACTCATTTTCATGGATTTGGCAGCTGATCACCTAAATCCCCTGAATTCAGTACAGTAAAACAATATCACACACACCCCTAGTTTATACTAAAGGGATTTTTAAAAAAAATATGAGAGCAGAACTGGGGCACATTCATTAATTATAATTTATTTTTTCCTCTTTTTAGCAAAGAAAATCATTTTGAAATTCAATTGGGCTATAAAATTGGTTTTGTAATGTCACTGATTCTACATAGCACTCTGAACAGTTATTTTGTTGGACTATAGTTTCAAGTAACCTCTAGTCATTATTTGAAAGTTCTTTTGTGAAATAATCTGACTGTCCTCTAAACATTTTATGTTTTTTGAAGACTATTCACAGTTTGAAATGTATTATCTGAGAAATTCGCACACCAAGTTTTTAATGCATAGAATAATATTTTTGTGCCAAAATGTTTTCTGTGCAGAAAATTGTTATTTCTGTATAGGAAAAAATCTCTTTTTCCTCATCAGAATTTATTGACAATTGGGATATTTATGAATATTCTTTAGTTCTGAACTGTTTACAAGAATTGAAGTGCACTATTATTGTGAGAAAAATGTTTAAATGCAAATGTTAAAATATGCATTTAATGATGTTCAGAAATAGTTTTCTTTTTTAGAAAAAACAAGTGAAGCAGAGCACAAGGAATATAATCTAGAATAGAAATGATCTGCAATTCAATTTTTCAGACAGTCTAAGAAGAAAACTGAACTTGGTTGTAAAGGTTTGCAACCCAACCTAGAATACATTCTTTGAGAGAAATTGATATCAGAGAAAAGACTGTTCTGACAAAATGAAATATGTTTCAAAACAGTACCGTGGCCTGCAGTATGATGGAAAGCTAATTTAAAACTTTTTGATGGACAGCCGCACTTGTGAATTATATTGATAGGAATGCTGCACTGGAGGGAGCTGTAATATACACCTTATGAAACTATTATGTTAGAAGCATATTGGAATTTGTTTGTCGAAGGCTTTCATGGCCGGAATCACTGAACATGGCCATATAGTCTGAAAAAACCTACAACAACCCATATTGGAAGTTGATAATAAAAACTGTTTTTTAAAAATGGATCACAAATTAGACTGAACTGGAAACTCTGTATTTGCAGACTGATATAAGGAGAAAAGTGGTTGGCTAAAATACATGTATTATCGATAAGCACATTATCTAGGATAGGAAAAACTGGATCAGTAGCCAGAAAGAGAAGAACTCATGCTAGTATGTTTAATGCTTTATCAACATGACTTCCGGTCAGGCATGCGAGGCAGCCGGTCGCTCTTCCAGGAGCTCCGTAAGTGAACCCCTGGGAGGGGTGGAAGACTGGGGCTAGCGGTTACATAGAACCCGCTACCAGTGGGCAGAAGGGGTCCCCTGGCTGGCAGAAGCCTATAGTTCTGGCAAGAAGCTCCGGGACAAGGCGACAAGCCCCCAGTCTCTCCAGCAAGCCAAGGCTTGAATAGGCTTGCAGTGCACCTTTTTAAACTCTATGTTGCATAGAGCACCAACCTCCTCATTCCCTTAACTAAATTTCGAACTTGGGAAGAATGAGTGGTGTCCATGGCATTATAGTCCGGGGAGCCATAGCGGAAGGACTATCTGCTATCTGCTATATTTACAGACAGACAAATAAAGGACAATCAAAGTAAAAATAAAGTAACAGACCAAAAGGCAAGCTGATGGTCGAGGGTCAATCACACTCAGCTGCGAGGAGCGAGGAGAGCTGCGGAGAGGAGGGGAAAGGGCGAGAGACGCGAGAGGCGCACAGCTGTGCATTCACACGCCTGCAGCAGTTAGCTAACAGCTGCGACCCAGCAAAAAATCCTCTAGAGCCTTACCAGCACCCGAGCGGGAGGAAGAGAGGCGAGAGACCAAGGGCCACTTGGAACCGGGCGAGGACGTCGAGCCGGGAAGGAGAGGGCCGAAAAAGCATCGGAGAGACTGCACCAGGAAGATCCGAAGGGCGCGGTGGGAGCTCGCAGTTGCGCGAGACCCCTGCGTGGCCCCGGTGGGACTCCTGGGCGATAGGCCTCCCCCCTCCATCCTAAAAGGATTTGCTGTAATAGCTGGAAAAGAACACGAGGTGGCACCCATGAGTTAGAAGAGAGGTATCTTAAAGACTTTGTTTTTTTGAGACTCTAAGATCCTAAAGATCGTAAATGCTGTAACGCTGACCTAGGAGATCAAGGAGACCAAGGAGATTCTACAGACTCATAGACTCGCCAGCAAACCCCCTGGATCAGTATTCTCTCAGTGAATTGGTGGCTTGCTGCCTGGTGCCCATTTGGTGCACAGCTGTCTGGTGTCCAATAAAGATTTCAAGAAATTCCAAGAAATTAAGAAACCCAGGCAGTATTGAGTCATAGGTAATATATGTGACAAAGCAGCGGGGGCCCATTATATCTATACCCTACAACAAGACTTCCAGAGGCAGGGGGAAAATCAACCCTGTGAAACAGCTAAAAAGCTAAACAGCTAAACAGCTAAATAGCTATATAGCTACTTAGTTAAATAGCCTACAAAGCCTACAAAGCCCCCCCCCTAAACATCTTTCCTAACAAGCCAATCTTTGAAGACAATCCCTATATCTCTACCCTAATAAACCCACTCCCATCCCTACGTATAAAGACTCACAAAGATCTACGAAGACCTAAAGTGTCCAAGATCCTGCTATTACAGATCCATTGAGATCCCAAAAGAGATATAACATATTAAATATCACTAAATCCTACAGAACGACATCAGACGAAGGTGTCAGGACCCGAGAGGATAAAGTGAGACGTAACTCAACACACCACAATGAACGGAAAGGGGAAGATAGACAATGGCAAGCAGCCTCCAAAAGACAACAAAACACCTGGGAGGAAGTGCTCCGGTGCTTCGGAATTGACGCTTGATGATCTATTCCAGGAAATCATAAAAATATCCAAAAGTCAGGAAGAAATGACACAAAAACAAGTAGAGCAGGAAAAACTGATGATAGACCAGGAAAAGATATTGAGAGAACAGGAACAACTTATCAAGGGGGAAATGCAAAAGATGAATGAGGAAATGCAAAATATGAATAAGAACCTTAAAGAAGAACTGGGAGTAATAAAAAGCCAGATGACCAACATGCAGGAGGAGCTCAAGACCATGAAACAAAAGGATTCTAATCTGGAACTAAGGCAGAATAAATTAGAAGACACCCTGAAAAAAAGGGGGACTTGATCGAGCTTCTTAGCCAGAGATTGAAAGAACAACAGGAACAATGGGAACTCAAAGAGAAGGACCTGCAACTGAGATTCCGCAACATCGAAGAGGAGGACAGGGAAGATCTGAGAGGGAAGATCGTTGAAATATTGGCAGAAACCTCCCGATCCCCACAAGCTGAAGTCGAGAAAGAAATCGACAGAGTATTCAGACTAAGTACTAAATACTCTAGGAAACACAACTATCAGAGATGTCCTGGTCCAGTTCAATCGCAAAGTGATAAGGGACGAAATGCTCAGGCTAAGCAATGACAACATAATAACCTATAAGAAACGGAGAGTCCAAGTTTTCAAGGACCTACCTGCCTACACTTTGGAAAAGAGGAAAAAATACTTCTTTCTTACAAACGAATTAAAGTGCAGAGATATAAAATTCCGATGGGAGAGGAAAGAAGGGCTTATGATGACATGGCAAAATAAGAAGCACTGGATAACAACAGAGGAAAGTGCAAAAATTTTTTTACAAAAAATAATGGAATCCAGCCCAAACTCAGCCTCGGAGGATGAATCTGACTCGGAGGAAGATTCTGTGGAGAGCCAAGGGGCAGCAGGCGGCAAGCCAAAACCTACTTCAAAACCAATATCTGTGGACCATCCCAACCAAAGAACTCTAACCAGAGCCCAGAAGAAGAAAGAAGAAGAAGGCAGCAAGAAAAGGTCATTCTATGGTTATTAATTGCATTGTTAATAATGTAAATGGTATCAATATTCCCAAAAAAAGAAATAGAATATTCAACTTCCTATACTCAAAAAAAGCCCAGATCATAGCCTTACAAGAAACCCACATTAGGAATAATGACGTGGCTTATCTAGCCCCAAAAAAACTGGGAAAGATGTATTATTCAGCATATACAAAGAGGAAACGAGGGTAGTAACATATATCCAGGAAAACATAAAGAGTGAACTAGCCTTTAGAGATCTGGAAGGCAGAATGGTGGGTGTTTTGATAATCTGGAATAATAAAAGGTACTAATATGCAATATATATGCCCCCAATGGGCCTAAGTTGAAGTTCTTGAGGCTATTGAGGAAACAAATAGATATGGTTGCCCATGACGAACTATTGATATTAGGGGATTATAATGGGGTGGTAGACAAGTCCCTCGATCGATCAGGGGGAAAGAGAAAGGAAAAGAACAGCGGCCAACTCCCAAAACAAGGAATTAGCATTCTAGATAATCTAAACCTTATAGATGGGTGGAGAGAGCAGAACCCGGGCGCCAGAGATTATACCTATTATTCCAATAGATATAGTTCCTGGTCAAGGATCGATATGCTCTGGACAACCAGGAACTTATATACATCTATGGGTGAAATTAAAATCATACCTAAAATATTCTCAGACCACGGAATCTTAGAATTCCACATAGGATACAAAACACCATCTATAACCTGGAAATTAAAAGAGGAATTGATCAGGAAACCAGAAGACATCGAGAAATATAGGAAAGCCCTAAAGGAATACTTTGAATTTAATTGCATACCAGATTTACCAAACAGCATAGTGTGGGACGCCAGCAAGGCGGTACTAAGGGGGCTCTTAATACAACATGAATTCATAAACAGAAAGGCCAAACAAAAAAAGAGAAGGAGCTGCTATTAAAGATCAAAGAGGCAGATTCCAACCTCAAAAAGAAGCCAAGTAATAAGGAATTCAAACTCCAATATGATCTGTTGTTAAAGCAAAAGGAGTGCATAGATCTGGAACTATTGGAAAAAATTTAAAGTTCCTTAAACAAAAACATTTCCAACATGCAAATAAATCAGGTAGATGGTTGGCAGCCAAGGTAAGGAAAAAAACCCAAAGAAACCACATAACACAAATAAGAAACAAGGGTAAGTTTCTATGTGATACTAAACAAATAATAGATGAGTTTCTTCAATTTTATAAATTACTATATACAAAGGAAGATATTCCTAAAGAGCAAATACAAAAATATATAAGTGATCTGAAGCTAAACAAAATCTCGGAGGAGGAGAGAGAAAACCTAAATAGGTACATTACAAAAGAAGAAGTAAGTAAGGCAATAAAGGAGCTGAAATCTAACAAAGCACCAGGACCCGATGGGTTCTCGGCAAGATATTATAAGATATTTGAGGATGACCTGGTGCCGAACCTTACGCAAACAATGAACGACATCCTTGACAACAAACCTCCTCCCAGCTCTTGGACTACCGCTAATATTGTTCTATTACATAAAGAAGGATCAGATAAAATGGAAGTGAAAAATTATAGACCAATTTCACTCCTCAATACAGACTACAAAATATTCACAAATATACTTGCAGATAGATTCAAAGTATTTTTAGGTACTTGGATAAAGCCAGACCAAGCAGGATTTCTCCGGGAGACAACAAAGGATAATGTTAGAATACTCCTCGATGCCATAGAATATTATAGATTACATATTCAAAAGAAGGTTGCTTTTCTGTTCATAGATGCAGAAAAGGCCTTCGACCGGGTAAACTGGGATTTTCTAAAATTACAACTAAAAGAGATGGATATAGGCTACCACTTCTATAACTCAATAGAGGCTATATATTCCAAACAACAAGCAAAATTAGTAATTAATGGGGAGCACTCAGAAATGATAAAGATCTCAAAAGGCACTCGTCAGGGGTGCCCTCTTTCACCTCTACTTTTTATTTTCTGTCTGGAACCCCTACTAGAGAACATCAAGAAAGACCCAGAACTTAGAGGCTTAGCACTAAAAAGAGAGTCTACAAAGATCAAAGCTTTTGCAGACGACTTGGTCTGCATAATAGAGGAGCCACTAGACAACATGGGAAAATGGCTAGATAAATTTGAGGACTTTGGTTCAGCTATGGGCTTTAAAATAAATAAGGAAAAAACCAAAATACTATCAAAAAATATAGGAAGAAGAGAGAAAGAGGACTTAGAAAAGAGATTCGGTATAATAACAGCAGCTAAGATCAAATATTTAGGGATAATTATAACTATGAACAATACAGATCTAGTTAAAAATAACTATGATAGGACGTGGCACGAACTAAAAGGGAAATTAAATAAATGGAAACACCTCAACTTATCCCTTCTGGGAAGAATTTCCTTGATAAAGATGAGCCTTCTGCCGAAAATGATTTTTCTTTTTCAAAATATCCCTATTTTATATAATAAAAAATATTTCCTGACATGGAACAAGGAAATAAGAAAGTTTATCTGGAAAGGGAAACCATCCAGAATAAACTGGATAAACATGATTGATAAAAAAACAGAGAGGGGGATTCAACGTCCCGGATTTAAAAACATACTATGAGGCATGCACACTAGAATGGGAGATGGAGTGGGTAAAATTAGAGAATACATCAATACTCAACTTAGAAGGGCACGACCTCAGGGTAGGCTGGCATTGCTACATGTGGTACGATCGAGCCAGCATAGAAAAAAAACTTCAATAATCATTATATAAGAAGAGCTCTGTTGAAAGTGTGGAACACATATAAAGGAAGACTATGCGAAAAAACTCCCCTTTGGATCTCCCCCCCAAGAAGCCTTCTATAGGAGACAGCAAGATAATAAAATATGGTTACCCTATAGCATGCTGTTAAAGCAATCCCCAACAGGGCCGATCTTAAAAGATATGAGTACATTGAAAGAGCTGGACAATTCAATGAATTGGCTCCAGTACTTTCAAATAAATGAGATCTTTAAAAAAGATAAACTACAGGGCTTTGGAGAAACCAATACAACCTGGGATAAGCTAGTAAAAAAAAAGAACAAGAGGATATCTTCCCTATACAACACACTCTTAGAATGGCAGACAGAGGAGGAGAGAGCCAAATCATGTATGACCAAATGGGCCCAGGACATAGGCCGCTCTATCCCTCTGAACCGCTGGGATAGAGTGTGGAATAAACACCTAAAATTGACATATGCCTATGACCTAAGGGAGAATATAATGAAAATGGCTCACAGATGGTACCTAACACCCACGAAAATGGCTAAGTTCAATAAGAACGTTAGTAACATCTGCTGGAAATGTAAAAAAGGAATTGGGAGCCTATACCACATGTGGTGGAACTGCCATAAAGCAAGAGTGTTTTGGAAGGTGATTTATAGGGAGATGAGAAAGATGTTAGAGATCGATTTTGAGTTTAAACCCGAATACATGCTTCTGGGCTTGATTGATTTTGATTTAGAGGTTAATAAAGAAAAATTGTTTATATATTGTACAATAGCAGCGAGGATGACCTATGCAAAGAGGTGGAAGGCTGAAGACACTCCTGAGTTATGGGAATGGAAATCGAAAATCTTGGACATAGCAAACATGGACTCATTAACAGCTGCACTAGCGGAAGATATCCACAGAGAAAAGACAGATTGGTCCCTCATCACTTCTTACTTCAAAAATTCTAAGATAAATTTTTTGGTTGAACTTTAGAACATTGATACAAAAGTATTACCCCACTAGGACTTTGTGGAGGAAGTTCGAATATCTGACTTTTTCATTTGAGCAATTATTAAATCAACATTTACTTTTAGCCATTTGGCTACCTCCAATATGGGAGCTAACTCTTAGGGAAGCGAGTGAGTCGGAAGCACTCTGTGTTTGTTATGTTCTGTCCTGCCCTGGTAGTCTTGGGTTGGGGGGGGGAA
Organism: Anolis apletophallus; assembly: GCA_030556195.1. NCBI lineage: Eukaryota > Metazoa > Chordata > Lepidosauria > Squamata > Anolidae > Anolis > Anolis apletophallus. The sequence goes on along the minus strand of JARBWK010000009.1, from coordinate 43,164,981 downwards.
GTGGGAGGGGGGAAGGGGGCGGGGGTGGGAGGCCACTCGTTTGTTTTTGTGGCGCAGCCTCGCACGGCTGTTTGTGTGTGTCTTTTTTGTTAATTTTATCTTATATTTCAATAAAAATTATATATATTTTTTAAAAAAAACATGTGTGAAATAAATACCTGATTTCAGACAAAATATTTTTTCCTGCTCAAGCCACTGCTCTTCTCCTGATGGAGGTGGAGGAAAGAAAAGAAGTGAGGGTCTAAATCTAGTGAAGAACTTTAACTAGCCACGAGATAAACTTTAATAGAGTTAATGCAAAGAGTTACTGCAGTCACTAGATGGCAATAAAATACTATGCAGAGTGTACATAACACATAGCAATTTTATCTCTTCAATGTGAGGAGTCTCACAGATCTTATGAAAATGTGCACAACTTCCAAAAACATTCATGTAGATACTTCCTATGAATTTTAAATTGCCTTCATTGTTAAATTTGCCTTCATTATTTGTTTCAATGGATGAAAATTGGCACATGGGATGAACATCAGAGGTAAACTAAGCCATAATGTAAACCTAGATTTCAACAAAAGGGTTTGAAATTTTATTGCATGTGTATTACTACTGGTTGTTCCTGGTCATTACATGGCTGAGAGGTGGAGGGAGCTCTACCGGCACTAATATTCCTTTAGATGAGTGGTTCCTAACCATTGATTCTCCATGACCATCTTTCATAGAACAATCTTGATTGTGCTTTTCCTGCATGATAGGTGGTTTGACTGGATGGCCCATGTGGTGTCTTCTAATTCTATGATTTTATGATTCTATTAATTCCTTGGGACTTCAACTACCAGAAGCCCTAGACAGCTTGGCCAACTGTCAAGAATCCCGAGAGATGATGGTCAAAACTACTTCTCTAGACCATTCTAACTAACAACAGAAGTGATATCTAAGACAAAAATGTAGGTCTGTGGATCTTACATTATCATTTTTCTCCTCCTGTGCGATTTTAAAACTCTTTGCCTTTGAAGAAGCCAGGAAAGCTTTGAAAGTTTCCATGTTGTATTTGGTGCATGTAATTAACCCAATAAAGGTATCACTGTTTTGTGGATTTTTGGATTTCTGTTGGATTTTTCTGCATAGCCAACACATCTGCCTCCAAATATGTTAACATGAATGAGAGCATCAAAGTGTGCATCCAGAGCAGCATTTTAAAGAGAGGAATGAAATGAAGAAGTAATCAATCTGTGTTTTTATTCAGGAAGAACATGGTAGTAAACTATTTAATGTCTCTAAATTCAACATTTCTACTGATTAGTCCCCTTGTGATCAATTTAAATGTTTCAACCTGCACAATGCATATGCACAGTTAGAATATGATCTCTGCACTTCATATTTGATGACAAATGTTTATCATTTCTCCAGATCAGCATATCTGGCAACCTCAGTGGCCCAAAAGCTGCACATACTTGAAGACAGTATATGGTGGGGCAAAGCTCTAAGCATCACACAATCACAGATAAAGACTATTTGAGAAGCCCTGTGTTGGATCTGTAGCTTTTCAAACATCCTTTGTCCTGTCACTTTACCATCAAACTGCTTTTTTAAAATAATACATCAAATCACCAGTATTGCTGACAGTAGAACACTGGAAGGCTCAATGACCTGACATGACCTGCATCTTCAAGTGTCAAAATGATTACAGTCATGGCTTCAGAGCTTCCCAGTTTAAAGCTGCTCCTTTCCAAAGGGGCAGCTTGAAACCCTGCATTGTGTTATATCAGGAACTTGACACCATTATCCATCTTCAATAGAAGTTTTTTTATGTGTGAACAATTTATGAGTGAAATTAATACATGGTAAAAGTGAACCATGTGGCGTAATGTAAAATAAACCATGTGTAGTTCACATTTGATCAGCCCACACATTGCCTTGCCAGAAAGAGAAAATATGCCACGCAGGTGAACAGTAAAGAACAAGTAGTTTACTCTTCTTAATTCAGGACAACATATGTACAATGTGGTCAGTTGCATCAACTCACATAATGTCCTTTTAATGAGATATTTAAAATGGTCTTTCTTTGTGTGTCTTATGAGATAACTTCTTTCAGCAGCCAAGTCTGTCAAAAATCTTCAGGCAAGGGGGACCTTTCCTTTAGTCATCCCACCACTGCCACCAAATATGTGTAACGTGAGGAGAGAGATTAAACTAAACACAGGGCACAGAGGACAAAACACACAAATCTTCAAAAGTAGGGCTGCCACCAATATTATAAAACTCTTCCCCAGTCTTCTGCATGGGGATAGGTTGTAAGAGAGGCACACAGAGGCGTTGATTTTAATAACAAAGAAAAGTTTATTTTGTTCACATGGAATGGGCATTGAAAGAGTGGTTGCAGATTGGTACAGAGCGTAATGGTTACTGAAAATAGTTCAATACTTAATGGATGCCTTTACAGAACGAACACTGGTCCTGCAAGGTATGACAGTTTGTTACAGCCTGCATATCTCAAGACTGAACAAAAATGCAACAGTTTCCAAAAGTCCCAGGCTCAGCCATCACCCCAGTCATTGCCCATCCAATCAGCTTCATCTTGTTTTACAGTTCACACACACACACACACACACACACACACAGATTCCTTGTATGCTCCAATAAACCAGCTGGTTGTCAGTTTTCCTGTCATGCATTTCACCCGCAATGGCTTCAGAACCTCACTGATGTGGCTACTGAAACAGAAGTGTTATTGCTGTATTTTCTTAGAAATCAATGCATTGATTAGACTTACCCAAGCATCTTATCATATTGCTAAATTACTATTTCAGATTTGCGTCAAATCTTTAATAAAAATGACACACACATACAGAGAAATACACATAGTGAGGGAGGCACATTTGGTTAGATAAACTGCAGAAAATGGTAGATTTTACCGAACCATCCCATATCACTGTCTTCAAAAAGATGGAGAATCCTATATCTTTCCTATGTGTAAGAGGATTGGATCTAGGGGGGAAAAACACAGAAAGATTTTAGCATCCTTTTCCAACAAAGCTTTCTCCACACACACCTTTTAATTTACAACCAATATCTACTAGGGCTGTGCACAGATTCATTTTTCAAAATGGGTTCTGGCTCTTTTGGCTAGCTGTAATGGCAAGGGTGCCCCCAGTATTTTTTTTCCAGTTGCAGAAACCATGCAGCTGTTGACCATGGCTACTTACAGTTTCATTTGTTTACATGTGCAGCATGGAGAGGCACCCACATGGGATTGCCCTGTGAGCCCTGCCTGTTGAACCAATTTAACGAAGCTGGGCCTCCATTTTTCTGTTGTGATCAGGCTTCTGAGAGATACAGATCATGCTTTAGTCCGCTGGTGATTTAAATGCTGCTTAAGCTCTGCTTCACTTGCCTTGCTTTTGGACTCAAATAGTAAAGAACTAGCATTTACTTTCTACACATTTAAGAAACTGTTACCAATGGTGGCTTTACATAGGCTGCCGATGTAAGCCTATGTAAACTGCCCAGAGTCCCCCTTTTGGGGTTGAGAAGAGACGTGGTATAAATGCTATAAATAAAATAATAATAATCTACCCATCAAAAGAAAAAGACACTCCTGGAAGAATTATAATGGGGAAAAAAATATCTTTACTAAAGATTTCTCACCAATCCTTGTTTCCACAACGAGCCAATTTTTTCAAAATCCAGTTCTCACAGGGACAGTGAGGTGAAATCTTATGAACAGGAGCACAGACAGCAAAACAAATATTACAGGAGTGTCAACCCTTCTGTATGTTATTCAAAGCATACACAAACTCGCACACACATTTGGATGGAGTTCCACTTGAAAAATGTTCCTGCTCCAACTTACATACAAACTCAACTTGAAAGCAAACCTACATAATCTATCTTGTTTGTAACTTGGGGACTGCCCATATATAACACAAAATGGAAACAGTCTCAAAGGGACATTTATTTATTTATTTATTTGGATTTATCCGTTGCCACTCCCATCCAGCTCGGGGCGACTTACACATAGTAAAATTTCTGTAAAACCACATATAAAAATACATTAAAAGATACATTAAAAATCCTAACAGTACAACGATCCGTACACACATAATAGTAGGTGTCAGAGAGCCTGCAAATTCCAATAGCAGAGGGTCTGCAATTTAAAGGCTGAATGCCTGTTTGAATAACAAAGTTTTGCAGGCTTTCCAAAAGGCCAGCAAGCTAGGAAGAACACGGACTTCTGGAGGGAGCGCATTCCAAAGTGTGGGGGCAATAATCCGGAAAGCTCTCTTCCATGTTGAAGTCAAGTGGAAGGACTTACATTTTGGGATTACCAGGAGATTATGTGACTCTGAACGCAGTGGTCTAGTGGGACAGTATAGGGCAAGACGGTCCCTTAGGTACACTGGCCCCAGACCATTCAAGGCCTTAAAGCTTGAGTTTCTGGATCACCGACAAAGGAAGGCCAGTGTAGAGAGTGTTACAGTAGTCCAGCCTTGGGGTGACCGTGGCTTGGACCATTGTGGCTAGATCGTGGCGGGACAGGTAGGGGGCCAGCTTCCTTGCCTGGCGGAGATGGAAGAACGCTACTCTACTGACGATGGAGGCATCACAAGGCAATGTCCTATAATATTTCTCAAAACCATATCCACAGTATGCAGCAGGATCCCTTAACCCAAATGACAGTGTGAGTTGCATTGTTACCTGGGCTACTAAAATTTAAAACCCCTGGGGAGGGGATTGAGATGAGCCAGGCTGTATCACCATGTCTATGTACCTAGGTACAGAAAAGGGAAAGACAGAAATTTTATGCTGATACGTTTATATGAAAACTGGAAAAAAAAAGATGGAATAAAGTGCTTGTTACCTCCTTGGAAGTGAGGACTCTCCTGGGACTTGCAGAACTCTCTTCATACTATTATATCCAATATGACACCAGTTAGTAGATCTTTTTATGTCTTTACTTTGTGCAAGGAAGACATATACATGGGACCATTTCAGTGGCTCAAACAAACATACAAATGTATAATCAGTCCAAGACTGAAAGAAACTTCCATAGGTCAAGGGGAATGTGTTATGATCAGTGAGGCTCGCCATAAACTAAAACACTGTTTTGTGTAGTCTTAAAGAAAGTATACTGCAAAAGTATCTTCTGACACTGAAGCTACAGTGCATCATGAAGTGACCTAAGAATGCAAACTTCTTTCAATGTTACATTCAATATATTTGTGACTTGGTTCCATTTAAGTGTTATCATAGTTTAGAGGTTCTCAAAAGAGTGAATGTATATACTAGGCCTGGTTAGGTTTCTTTGGAATAATTCTGAATTCGGAATGAATTCGAGATTGAAGCTGTGTCCAAAGCGGCTGCTTAACCTGCTTTGGGCGAAGTTTTCCTTCCTGTGGCCATTAACGAAGCATTTCTGAAATTTCAGTAATTTTGAAGCATTTCCCCAGAAAATTTCGGAACTCATAAAAAATTCGAAGCACCAGAGCCCGCTACATCCGAAGTGAGTTTTGAACAATTTTTTGTTGGATCAACCAGTGCAGTGTGAGAATACGTTAGGGAAAAGATCAAGCTACTCAAAAGAAGTTCCTTTACAGTGATATTTCCTTGTCCCACAAAAAGGCAAATAAGTTTTACTTGCTTCTAGAATAAATTGGCAAACTACTTTATTACACATTGCCAGAGATGGTGTTGACAATTAATATGTGAGTATTTCATTTGTTAGATTCTAAGAACTAGAGCAAGCAATCGACAGTAATGCTAGTAAGTGCTATAACTTCCAGAAGCTACTTTTGACAGCTTTGAACATAACTGAGTTGATATTCTGGCAACATCTGCTGGCCATCTTTGTGATGACAGAAAGGAAACATGGGTATAATTTTAGAATTTTTATTAGGCAGAGAAGACATGTATCTCCTGGCCCACCAGCTTCTATAGTTTTGCCATAATTATCATTTTTTAAATGAGGAACATTTAAGAGTACTTTTTAGCAATGATTAAGGCATTAACTATAGAAAATTTTACTGCAGTTAGAGGTTTACTACTTACTTGTGAGCATCTAAAAACAAACCTCCATATCCTCATGTGAACATACCCGGGTTTAAAAATTTGTCAGCATGTTAACATGTGGCTTGCAGAAAGAGCCACAAAGAAAAGTAAGTTTTAATGGATCTAGTCTTTTTGACTTTTTAAAAACAAAGTCCAGAATGTACAAGTTATACTGGTTTTTCATCTCTCTTTTTAAAATGCCATAAGCACGGCCCCCTCCTTTTTTAAAAAAAACCTGTGAATTTCTATCTTGACTTCAGGTGAGTTAACAAAGGATATGAGTAGCATGGGAACTTATTTGGGATCATAGGAATCTTTTTTGAGTTTTGAGAAATTCGAATGAGAAAAATCCTAGTTGGAACCTTTTTCTTTGTGCAAAATTTACATGTACAGTAGTTGGTTTGCACAGAAAACAGCATTCTTTACATAGAAAAGAGCACACACTGTGAAGAAATTGGCATTTTTATGCAGAAACATTGCATGTGAATTTTGTACAGAATAAATCTTGAAATGCACATAGTTTTCAAAACTGTAATTGTTTGTAAAAACTTTCTTTTAGCAGGAAGCAAACTGCTACAACTACATGTAGGGATGTGTGGTTTATCAAAAAAATTGTTCCATTTTCAGTCCCATATTCATCTGTTCCCCTCCTCATTTCATTTACTGAGAAATATCTGAAATTGAGAGGGGGAAAATACCATTTTGTGATTCATCAGCCAGAAGTTCTGTTTACATCCTGGGAAGATCTGGTCCATTGGCAGCAATGGGGGAACTTTCCATCTTTTTTATGGCTATCAGGATGAAATATTAAGGGATTAACTTGGACTTTCCCCCAACTTTCATTGGTGGAAAGGCCTTAACTTGTGCTACAACATTTTTTGTCAGCAAGCATTTTTAGATGCAACAGTTTGTATGTTGTGATTCAGCCCACCTTAAAGAAACCAAGCCCAGTAAAGTAAACAGTAAAAGTTTATTAACAAGTCACAGGCTTCCAAAAACTGTTCAAAACTGCCTAACGGCACTGAAAAGCTGAGCAAATGAACTCAGACAAACAAAAACACAACCAGTCAGTCGAAAGAGTCACACAAAGAAAAAGTGGATTAAACCTCTGGAAAACCCGCGTTACTCAAAAACTCAGCAAGCACAGGGAAATGGGAAGCAGCACATCATCAGCCAATCCTTCATCGTCCAACTGGGAGAGAGGCAGTACAAAGTCGTCAAAGCAGTCCAAATACGATACCAGTGTCCAAAAAGAGAGTCCAAGGTCCAGAAATCCACATCCAATGATCAGTCCAACAGCAATCCGGCAACAAAGGACAGAGCTTGGAGGTCAAGTACAACTCCTTGCCAGCTGCAAAGAATTGTTATTTGCCAGCCCCCTTTATTCAAAGCTCTTCCTCAGAACTTAATTGAACCGAGGCCCCTTTATTATTCCTCTCAACTGCCAACACTTCTTCACGTGCTGCCCTTTGCCTCTCATGCCAAGCCATACACCTTCTGCGACAACTTAGTTCACCCCAGCAAGAAGCCTGATTCCCATCACTCCAGTTTCCATCTTCTGTGAATCCCACAAATGAATCACTACTAGTAGGTTCTTCACAAACGTCCCATATCTGTTGCACCTTAGTCCAATCCATGTCACTAAACACCTCTTCAGAGCTCTGTGAGTCCTCAATCCCATCTCCCATAGACTGCTCCTCATCACCACACCCATCATCTTCTGAAAACCCTCTGAAGATTCATCCTCTGAAGATTTGTTAAGTAAACCTGGTTAACTTACAGGCAGATTCTTTTAAAAAAAAACTCCACAAAACACATGGGAAATGAAGACAATGGACGAACTACGTCTAATACACCCTACCCTAACGTGGTTTCACTACTTTCAAATACACAACAGCTACAAAATAGACAAAAAGGTCGGGTTTATGGAAGACACAATTTGGGAACCAATTATAAGGGGGAAAAAAAGAAAAATATCAGTATTATGTACAAGCTACTTCTACGTTGGTCCTCTGAGGAGGATCTAGTCAAAGACTGTCACGTCAAATGGGCAAGAGACTTAGGACATACAATCCTTCTCCAACACTGGGAGGAAATATGGTCAAAAAACCTAAAATATTTCAGAACAACGGAAATAGTAGAGAACTGGCTAAAAATGCAATACAGGTGGTACCTCTACCCAGCCAGAATAGCAAAATTTGATAAAAAAGTGTCGGGCAGATGCTGGAAATGTGATAAAGAAAGAGGGACTTTTATCCACCAGTGGTGGGGATGCAAAAGGATTAAGAGGTTCTGGAGAGAGGTACATAAAGAAACACAAGAAATACTTCAGAAAAAAATTGATCTGGACCCACAGAGCTATCTTCTGGGAATAACAAACACAAGCTTTACCGAGAATCAAGACAGAGTGTTCTTTTTACTGAGCACTTGCGCGCGCATAACTCTAGCAAGATACTGGAAACAGGAAGCTATTCCTACTCTAGAAGACTGGACATTGAAAATTTTGGACATGATCCAAATGGACATCTTAGCTCAGCACATAAATAACTCCAAAAAAAAAACAGACTGGGCAAACTTCAAAAAATATATGCAAAATAAAGGCAACAAATTCACGGTAGACTTAAATGATCTTCAATAGGAAATGGACTAAAGGTGAAGTTATCTACTGGATCATGGCTATTATGTATGTAAACATATTAATGTGATAACGAAACTAGATAAGCAGGTGGGCAAACTTTGGGAAGTCTCTTTTACCCCTATGTCTGTATTCACTCCCTCATGTACCCCCAACCCCACCCCTAACCCACCACCTACCACCCCCGAATACCCCAACGTTGTGGAAATGTTGTTGTCTTTATTGGAAAACTATATCTATCTATCTATCTATCTATATATAAGATTTGTTAAGTATTTGCCTGATTCTCTTCCTTTGTTGCTACTCATCTGATTCTTGCTCACGCGTAGACATTTTAGTATTTCTGGCTACAGTCTCTTCTCTCTGAGCCTCATGCTCAACTACAACATTGAAGCTAGTTTGATGTGCTCCCAACCTCCACTGCTATATTCCATTGTAATAGCCTTAAATGAAGATTTATCAATAAATACATTTTTACCACCAATGTCTCATGGTAAAAAAGCATTCACAATGTTCTTTCTTCAGCCATGGGTGTTTTGAATTTCAACTCCCAGAAATCCCAGCTAGCTTACCATCTGTTAGATATGATGGGAGTTGAAGTCAAAAAACCTGGAGGGTTGAAGTTTGTCCATACCTGGTAATCTTTCACTGGAGATTTGCTGGAGATGGAATTTGTGTACCATTTGGAAATATTACCACTACAAATGCAAGTAAAATTAACTTTTGCCATCTTGAGAATAGGTTAGGTTGACTGACTTGTAAATGAGGGGTTTTTTTTCACTGACTGCTGAAATGAAGCCAGCTATAAATCATGACAAGCTGAATTTGAGAGAGGTAATTTCTACATTCTTGACAAAAAGAGCCTTTGTTATTCCTCACATAAGTGATAAACAAATTATGTTATATATACAAGTGACTCATTTTATTCCTCTATACATAGAAGAGGGAAAGATGGAAAGATTTTTCTGACTGTTGATACTTTTGCACTTATCAACATGTACATTTGAAAAGTTGAAATATAGCTCACATAACTGCATTTTTCTTAAAGGTCAACAGTGCTCTCTTCTATTTGACAATTCTTGCCAATAACATAAAATCCATTTATGGATACAGTTTATTGGTTATACAGCTGTTGTTGACAAAGCCTTGCAAAGGATTATTATGGCACACTGCATGCCAGGAACCAAGGTTTCGTTTGAGAGGCTCTGACTCTGGAATGCAAACCTCTGCCATCTTGACATTGTTCTTGATCTAATTGTTTTAAGATGGATTGGGGTGGGGGAAAGTTGAGAGAATGAAATCTCGTCTGTGTTGTAAGAACATTAATGAGCTGAAGTCAGAAGGATTTGCAAATGTTTTTAGCTGAAGTACTTCTTTCCCCCTCAATTTCTTATTGTTGCTGAAATTGAGAATAATTACAAAGCAATTGTGATCTGAGAGAGGTTCTGTTTTCTTCAGTCTATGGCAATAACTCTTTTGAATATTTTATATATTTCCTTTGTTTTGTTGTTACTTTTTCCTATGCAGATTATTTGGCAGTGGAGAGGGGGTTGTTGTTTCAAATCTAAGGCAACACAAAGTCTGTACCGGGGTGGCAATGGCATGAGGCATACCATATGAGGAGCAATTCCTCTTTGAGGCCAGCAGTTTTCTTAAGAGTTAAGTTATCAAAAGCAAATGCCCAAGACTAAATGGTTTACCTACATAGTAAGAATCTTTCACAATCCACATTTATAACATTTTGATTCCACTTTAATTGCATTTAGACCATTCTATAGAATCCTGTAATTAATTTCCTGATATATTTAGAATTATCGTGTGGGAGAGACTTGCATACCCTAATGAAGTTGTGAGCTATGCTGGCGGTGGCATAGCCACCGGTAGAGCCTTCCATACCAGACAGGTCACAACCGAAGGGTCTGACAAAGAGCCTCAATGGGCAGGATGAGCTCTCTAGCCTTTTGGCAACCATCCTAGGAGAAGGAAATCTCTAATTTCAAACCGGGGCAGATGGTGCTCGTCTAACCCTATAAGGTCAACCATCTAGAGAAGGAAACTCAAACCAAACCTACGATCAGAGGATCTTGCTGCCACTGCCCAAGCTTGTTGCAGCCAGGGGTGAAATGGCAGTGCAGCCTGTGCTGTTATGGCTGGCCAAAAGGGGTGAACTAGCTGGAACCATTTTGAAAAATAGTGTCAGCTCTGGTAGAAAACCAAACAGGCCACGCTCACTCCAAAGCTCTTTGAAGGAAAAGTAGTTTATTTGATCCTTAATCCAGGGCGGTCAAAGACCGAACTGGCCTTTTCCCACCTGTCCACACCTTCAAACCCTCCTGGCCCAACCCCCCGCTGTTCCACTCCTCCTCCTTTGTCCTTTCTTCCGGTGCTCAGCATTTCAAAGGCCGGGAACAGTTCAAAGACTGACCAGATGTTCCTCTTATCAGATGGCGGGCAATGGCTGGGCCGTTAGGTAAACAAACGGGTCAGGCGACGCTGACAAATAGATCTTTGTACAACCCTACTGATTTGAACAATGTCTATTATATTCAGATGTCTATAAAATGTCAATATCTGTAATGAAAAGCACGTCAGATCTGAGAGTATTCCCCTGGCATTCTTCCTTGGCCAACCAGAACAAAAAAGCAATCTCTGACTCCCACTCTGTTAATCTTCATTGGTGCCAGTTGGAGCTGATGTGCTGGTGTGAACCCTGAAATTTCAGGCATTAAATGTGTATGCTTCTGAATGTCTGAGTTCATGTCACCATATTTTACTAATAAGGGACACAATGATCCATGGATGATAGGAATGAAAGTTCTGAATGACATGAATCTAGACAAACCACTGTAATAACTTCCTGTGGCCTCCATCAGAATATTTTTGTAGTTCTATTGGAAATTGCCCAGCATTTCTTGACCTTTTATCCAATTACCAACAGGACAAATCCTTCTTGGCCTCTAAATTAAGAGAACACTGTGTACAAAGTGGTATAAATAACCATTTCAAGAAACTACCACTCCACAAGATTATTACATACTGGGTCTAAAATTGTTTAACTGCACCTCCTGTATCTGGGTATTATAAATTCTGAGAAGCAGTTGCATGGGAATATATGACAAAAAGTGAATTTTTTCCTGTATAACTGTTCAATTGTTATTTATTATCTTATAGTGATAGAAAAATCAACGATCTATTTTAAGCCAGGTGGGCATAGGACTGGGCAGTTTCATTACTTTCAGAGTTTATATCATTTACGATAAAGATACAAATTTTTGGTTAGTTCACATAATGAATTTGAGAGTACCATCACTCTCAAACGCTATATACAACAAAACTTTTTTTTTCTTTTTGGCCACAAGATGGCAAAATTTAACTGGGTAAAGAAACTCAGGCTAGGCTTTTCAGATTTTTAAAGCATTCTGGTGCCTTTTCATTTACTTTTCAGAATTAGGAAATGAAATAAAATACAAGATCACTTTTCAATTGCTTTATATGATTTTATATTTTAGACTTTGCAATCATGTTTGGATGAAAGTAAGAACTGAGAAATATTTTTCACTTTCTACATACAAATGAATTAATAAAGTGGTAACACTTAATATGTGTTTTGCACTTGGGGAATTCCCAAATCCAGAACTGAAGTAGAGTAATTCAGGGGAGTTTTGGAGATGTCTAAACTCACGTGAGCCTCTTTGAAAGAGGACCAATGTAGAGTGGAGGAGGGGGGACTGTCCCATTGGTTCACAAGGCATTTTCTTTTATTTGTTCGCAATGGTCAACATGATTTTTTGAAATATACAGGGTACCTTTCAGTTACAGATTATCTGTAAAACTCAATTCATTTTGTTATGAAATGTTTCAAAAGATGTCCAAATCAAAATAAAGGTCTTCAAAGTAGATAAAACACAATGATTCCCAAAGGTTTCTCAGTCTTGTGGGTGTAAAGAAAATGCATAGACACCGACGATATTTCTTCAATATCTGAAACAAACTCTCAATTTAAGGGAAATATGGTGGGGACACCTGTCAGTGTAGCCTTGTGACTGAAAGCCCCACCCGCAAATCAATTTTACCAGTCCCTCCCCCCCCCCAGTCTCATTACTAGTGGAGAGATGTTGAAATAATGGATATCAAACTATTCAGTAGTTATCTCACCCAAGATTAGGCATATTAAAAGAGGGTGTCCATCCCTAGAATTTGTGCAACTTTATAAGGTTATAGTATTTATTTATTTATTTATTTATTTATTGTTTCGGCTTAATAGTATTTGATGCTTCCTTGTAAAGTGCCGGGTGTTTAGATTTTTATGTCTCTGCCTCTGTATGGTCATCATTCCTCACCTATCCTTCTCTCATTGCAGTTTTCATGGTTTTGATGTTAACACCCCAACACATTGGAAAACTACTGATATTCAACAGCAACTATCAATATATAACTTTCTAAAAATCGGTGTATAGTTTGTGCATTGTTTTCCCAACTCACAGGGCTAAACAGTAAGGGGACATCATATAGTGTGTATGTATGTATGTATATTGTTTTTTGTTTAACTTTTAAATACTTTTAACTTTTAAATACCAGAAACACTTTGTTTTTGGGTCTCCTAGTAAACGTTTTGCATATTGTGACTCATTTTGTGACTCACTTTTCTCTCTTTTATGCTTGAGAAATCCCAAAACCCAAAATTACAAGTCCTTGTTTGTGTTTTCTCTCTGTTGGGTCAAAGCTGTACTTTATGCACTGCAAATCCCAAATCCCTACCAAAAAGCTTTGGAGAAAGTCCTTGTTTGTGTGTTTGGGTCTCCTAGCTTAAGTTCGGCATATACTGTGACTCGTTTTATCCTTGAGAAAGCCCTATTACAACCCACTTTTCTCTCTGTTTGTACCATACCAGTCTTAAATGTTTTAAATGTTTTGCACCAGTGTGTAGTGGTCTAAAAGTGACAGAAAGGGAATCCCCAAAGTTTTGCCTGTCCCGTTTGCAGGTTTGTTCAGGTTCTTGCGCATTGCGCAATCGCGGATGCCATTAACGAATGAATTCCGATATTTCGGAATTGTTCCGAATCAATTTCAGAAGTCTATCACATTGGAAGAACCAGTGCCCCCTACATCTGCAACGAGTTTTGAACCATTTTTAATGGATCAACCAGGCCTACTGTTTATGTCTCAAATTCATTATTTTGGTCCAAAATATTCTCTTAACTTATACATGAGCTCAGCTTATACACAATAATATATAGCCTCAACTTTAAATATTCTATTCAATAACATAGGCTTGAGTTCAAAATAGATCTTGGAAGACTATACATTCACATGTGACCAAAATAGTTACAGCTCTCTCGGTATAATAGCAAATAACCTTGCAAAAATTATCTTAGTGCTCCTTAAGTGTTTAACAGATCTTTCATTGCTATTTTTGAGTTATTCGATCCTCAATGGAAACAGCAGAATAGAAAACCAAGTGTCCCATTCATTCCACTGATATCATACTTTCTTTAGATCTTTTAATGATGGATATCATATTTCTAGCCACAGGAAATTTATATTTTTATGCCAACAGTGAGGGGTTAACATTATTCGATGGCTCTAATAGTATGTTTTAATGATTCCAGGCATGCAAGTGATTGAAATGAGTGAACAAAAACAGCTGTTTTTGGTGATGACTACAGATTAAATATTACTGGTCTTAAAAAAAAGTTAAGTGTTTTGTATGCAAATCAAAGGAAGAGTTTTCTTTTAATCTTATTTATCCAACCAGCTGAGACCAGGTGTACACTTCAATAGCAATAACAAACTTGCTAATTTGAAACTTTTAAGATGCCTTGTTACTTAGCCTCCTGATATACATTAAGAACTCTACATTACTTATGGTGTAAATTATTTGGACCCTGTTTTTACATCCTGCCTCTCTTTTTCCTTGCTTGTGTTCTGCATTATCCTGCTCTTTGTAACAAAGCATTAAGATGAGAGGAGCAGAGAAAGGAACAAATCAAAGTTAATTGTATTTTTTTTCTTGATGCCTAAAATTAATTTCATGCCAACAGCATGAGATGCATTTCAAATTAAACATAGGCCATATTTGTGTATAATTTAATTTAAAAACTCATTGTTGTTGGGTCCTTTTTGAATTTTTGCTTGTTTGCTTGTTTTTAATTTTATGTCTCAGCTCGAGAAACAGCATACCAAATAAATATATAATATAGTATAATAGAAGACTGATGGCTGGGTGAAACTGCTGCCCATTTACATGGAAATTCTCTGCTTCAGTTTTGGACAAGTAACTGTTACTTGGCAGAAAAGTACTCAGAAACACTTTTCTGGGATAAGAGAGAGGAGGATTGTGCCTGTTGGTCCATTCTCCAACTCTATACTGTTGGAATAAAATCTAAACAGACTTTATTCCTAAGTACATGTACACGACAAGTAATTTGTGTATATAATAGGCTTGTTTGATCTAGGGAAAAATGGTTCAAAACTTGTTTTGAATGTAGGGGGTGGTAGCGATTCAATTTGGAAGTGATTTTCAAAATTTCCAAAAAAAGTCAGAATTTTCCGAAATTTCCAAAATTTCCGAATCGCTTCGTTAATGGCGGGCGCGATTGTACAATATGCGAAAAAGTGCAAACGGGACAGGCAAAACTTGATCAATTCTCTTTCCTTCATTTTTAGGAAATTATTAGCAGATTATAGAAGATTTCTTGTTTCCAAAATACAGCGTGTAACCCGAAGCAGACAAAGGGGCCTCCAAAGTGGTATTTTGTGTTTCTCCAAGGAAATTAATAGCAGATTATAGGAGATTTCTTGTTCCCAAAAGTACAATGTGTAACCCCAAGCAGAGAAAGGGGCTCCAAAGGGGCTCCAAAGGGGCTCCAAAGTTGTAAGGTGTGGTTTCCCAAGGAAATGATTAGATTCTGAGATTTCTAGTTTTCAAAAGTACAACGTGTAACCCAAAGCAGACAAAGGGGCCTCCAAACTTTTATTATGTGTTTCCCCAAGGAAATTATTAGCAGATAATAGGAGATTTCCCATTTCCAAAAGTACAACGTGAAACCCAAAGCAGAGAAAGGGGCCTCCAAACTTTTATTATGTGTTTCCCCAAGGAAATGAATAGATTTGGAGATTGAAGTCTGTTGAAAGTTCAAATCTCTGCCTCAAAAAAGAAAATTGGCAGTGTCAGGCAAGAGAAGAACACTTCTCCCAGCTGCCCTGCTCTTCTTCCCTCCCCCCGCACAAGGAAGCCTACCAGGCAAGGGGCCTGCTTCCAGCCGGTTTCCCCAATTTGTTCGCAATCCTGTTGTTCCCTTGCAAAGCGGTGGTGTGGCACCTTTCCCACTCAAGCTGCCTCGTCCCTTTCCGTTCGCATCCCCTGCTTGCAATGAGCCCACGAGGCACGTGCTGGCCTTTTAAAGGACAATAGCTGCTGCACCGAAATCCCGCCCCACCCCACATGGTTTCCCCTCATTGGCTGGAGGCAAGCATTCCAGCATGCAAGCAGCTGCTTGCCTCCAAATACTGGGTCTTTTCCAATTCACTTCCTGAACAAATATGGCAACAGTTGATTTGAAAGGGTAATGATACTTCCAGGTTCCCAAATCGGTTCCTGTTAAAGTGGAGGAACTTTGGAGAATATATGCAATTGAATTCCTTTCTCTTCAGAGTACATTATCTGCAGAATGCCCTGCTCCCTGATGTATACAAGCATTCATGTCTATCAATATCTTGTGAGCAGGACTTCTTTCACATAACCTTCAACAATGGAAAACATTGGCTTGATGTTCATTTTAGTACCTTGACTGCAGTATGCTTGCTTTTCAAAGGAATGTTCTTCCCCAGTCTGAAAAACAAATGCATTTAAAGAAATGCTACAGAATATGTAGCTGTCCTATAAAATCTTAATAAAATAACTGTATGAGATATTTTAAAAACCAGAATATGTGGCCTTAGAGCTAAAATGTACCTGGGATATATTTGTATTGTCTTACCACCATCCTTTGTCACTCCCTGATTTCTGGAAGTATCACTGGCCTCACTACAGAAATGGTCTCAGACTGGCAAAGGATCTCGGTCATATGGGCACCTTGACTTCAGAACAATATGCTGTGACGACTTGGTCCACCCAATCCTTAAACTCGCTACCACCAACCTAATATTTTATTAGGATTTTTAATAAAATAAGATTTCCAGCTTGGCTCCTATTACAAACCACCCACTGAGAGAAAACTGAGAAGAAGTATGATGGAGGCTTGCTTAAAAGTTAACAAGAAAGAGTTTATTAACTTTAACAGGTTTTAACAACAAGGCACAGATCTTAATGGTTTACTTCTATTGAGGCAACAAGAGTGTATGGTTACAAAAGATGGTTCAACTGCGTGATGGTTTACTGGATATACAATGTGCAGGAGCGTATTGGTTTCTATAAAGGTCTTCTTCTCTTAGATCTTAAACAATTCCAGTCAGTGCTAAAACTTGACTGTAAAAGCTCTGTCCCACTAATGTGAAAACTAGTGCGAGCAGATGTTAACAACTAGGAACTTCTCTTCCCTAAAAGTTCCCTGAGTCTTGTCTGAATGAGCTAACAGACTTGTGCTAGCTCCCAGTCTCAGAGCCCACCTTTCTCTCTATATCCAGAGACTCCAAGGTGTCCTGACTGACTATCCCAAGTCAGCCCTACTGGCTCTAAACTCTAAGTGGCACCCTGATTCTCTTCTGACCCTAAGCGCTGTCAGCTACCCTGACCCCTTAGTTCAGACTAATCCCTAGGTGTTTCGCTATAGAACAGACTGATTCAGACCAACAGCTGAGGCTTGGATGTTACTTGTCCAAAACCTAGCTCAAGACAGACTGCTGAGGCTTGGATGTTGCTTCTCCACAGCCTAGCACAAAACTCCACTTCTCTGACAGGATTTCTCCCTCCTAGTCAGCTCAGCTCCTCCCCTATGGCTCTCAGCCAATCTCTTGGGAGACACTGTATCTAGACAGAGGAGCTCTAAAGCCACTCCCCCTGTCTCTGGCAATTACCTTCCTCTAATGGCTGCTGTGTGGAACTCCCTCCTAAGATGGATGCCAGCTATTCTAACTAGGGAGCCAAACTGCAACACATGTCAGATTATTGCATTTTGAATGGCAATTCATGAGTCAGCACAAGATGTATTTTCTGCAGTGTGATATGTTTGACACCAGATGGCGCTGTCTCAAGACTGATGAATGGAATCTTGAGGAATGACAGTTGGGATCTGACAGTTGGGAATTGTCCGTTGAAGAGGACAGTTGGTTTATAATATTTGTGAGGAAAGGATGTTTTGAGAGGTAGCTGTGAGGGCTGTTGTTTTTTGATGTTTTGCCAGTTATTGTTAAATACAATTCAATACAAAGTTATATATTTACCTTGTGAATTGTATGAGAGTTTCATTATTCACACGAACAGAGACTGGAGGTTTTTTGGGCCGATGAGGAATTAACATTCTATATTTCTGTTGCCTATCCGCTGTGACATAAATACTCGACGCTGAAGAACACAGGCTTCGGCCTGCTTAGAATGGGCAAGTCCTTACATATGCCAATAATGCTAGGACCTCAAATAGAGCTCTGTGATCAGCTGAGAGCAGTGATGGTGGTGACATGAATCATCCCCTTTCCCCTGCATTGATGAGAGTAGGGAAAACATGTTGCCACTGCTGTTTGGATTGGACCCAATCTACACTGCCCCAAAACTGCAGAACACACTGGAGTTTCAAGTAAACTTTGGAGCATTCCCTGAAATTGTTTGAAGCAAAGAAAAACCAATTTATCCAATGATAGTCCACAATGCTCACTGAAAGTATGGAAACACTCAAAATAAAACAGCCAGGAATCACTATCCAGGTTTTCATGCTTCTTGGGACCCTTCTATGCTGCCTTATATTCCATGATGTGATTCCAGATTATCTGCTTATCCCAGATTATATGAAAGTGAGGACCCATGTAATCCAGTTCAAATCGGATAACTTGGGATAAGATCCTGGGATGTAAGAACAGTGTAGAAGGGGCCTTGGTCTTCAGAAGGGTCTCATTTGCCTTCAGAGAAGTTGAGGAGCCAAATTACTGTCATCCCCCCTCTGAATCCCCTGTCTCCTCAAAGAAGCAGTGGTCCATCCCCTCTTGAAAAAACCGAGCCTAGACGCCACAATACCTGGAAACTGTCGCCCAGTCTCTAACCTCCCATTTTTGTGCAACACAATTGAGTGGGCAGTGGCGGGGCAGTTACAGCTGTTCTTAGATGAGACTGAGGGCTTGAATCTTTTTCAATCAGGTTTTCGCTCGGGTCATGGGACAGAGACTGTCTTCAGTTAGATCAAGGTGGATCAGCATTACAGATACTTCTAGACCTTACAGCAGCATTTGACACCGTGGATCATGACCTGCTGATTCATCGTTTGGCAATATTGGTGTCCGAGGTCCAGCCCTTACATGGTATAATTCATTTCTCCAAGACCGGAGACAGAGGGTGGAGTGGATGGGCCAAAGCTCAGAGAGCTCCCTTTCTCATTGCGGAGTCCCTCAGGGTGCTATCCTCTCGCACCTGTTGTTTAACATCTATGTCCAACCACTTGCTGGACTGGTGCAGAGCTTTGGCTTAGAGTGTTACCAGTACGCCGATGACACCCAGCTACTCTTGCGTCTCGAACCTGGGCAACCGCGATACCTGAGAACTTTAAGCTGTGCTTGAAGGCCATGATGAGTTGGCTACGGGCGAGTAGATTAAAAGTGAATCTTGCAAAAACTGAGATCCTCTGGCCCGGGCAGCCGCTAGAACTAACCCAGTCTCTGCCTGATTTTGATGGGGAACCTTTAGTTCCATCTGCCACTGTTAAAAGCCTTGGGGTTGTACTGGACTCATCACTGAAGATGGAGGCTCAGATCACTGCCATAAGCAAGCAGGCTTTCTTCCATCTTTGCCAGGCGAGGAAATTGGCATCCTACCTCCCGGTAGAGGCATTGGCAACGGTGGTCCATGCAACAGTCACCACAAGGTTGGACTATTGCAATGCTTTATACGCCGGGCCCCAGAAGTCAAAGACCCAGAAGATTCAGGTTGACTAAAATGCAGCTGCCAGGCACCTCTTGAGATCATCTATGAGATTAAATAATACACCGATTTTGCAGCATTTGCATTGGTTACCAAAAGAACAACGGATCTCTTATAAAATACTGATTCTGACATTTAAAGCCTAAAATGGTCAAGGTCCTTCATATCTTGGGGATCGCCTCATCCCTCTTTTTCACCAGCGGTCGCCTTGACCTGCTCAGGAAAATCTCCTGTATGTACCGGGCCCTAGGGAGGTGCGCCTGGAAGCCACAAGGCGCAGAGCTTTTTCGACCCTTGCTCCAATTTTGTGGAATGCATTGCCGCCATATGTTAGAGCCAGGCCTTTGCACAAGTGCTCAATACCTGGCTTTTTGGATGTGCTTTCAATTTGTAATCAGATCTAACTGTCAAATGCCACTGTTATGGTTTAATGTTTATATTGTGTAATGTTTATTTTAAATTGTAAGTCGCTTGGAGCACCCCGGTGGAGAGCGACTAACCAAGAAATAAAGCGAAATGAAATGAATATATGCAAATCTTGCTATACTCATATAACTATTTCACCGCCTATTCTTTTTCCTTTATTAACTGAAATGTTTGACTATATCTACCTTATTCTGGAGTATCCAAACACTAATTGGCACTATTGTGCCTAAGCACATAGAATTTGGCAAAAAATATAGAGCAAAGGTGCCTGGGTAGCAGAATGTTGACCTCCTTGGTGGATGGCACTCACAAGAAGCACTAAGGATATATACTGCCCATAAGTGGAGTGGAATGCCAGTATACCAAAAAAGAAGAAGAAGCTTGATGTGGCTTGTGGCTCAGTTTTATTTTTAACCTATAAAACCATAGTTCACTTCATTAGAATGTGCTTTGCATTAAATATGTCACCTCAAAACATACAAATGCTTGCCTCGTGTTTTACAAGCCGCTCAACATCCCATTTGTATCCAACGATTCAAAATATTTCTCCTGGCTGGCTTAACTAGGAAAGAAGAGGTTGCTGGCAGTGGGGGTGGAAAAGATTGTTTTTTCATGTTAAACACATTAAGTATAGTGAACCATCAATTCAAGATTGTTCCAGCAAGGCACTGCCTTGGATAGTTTTAAAAAATGAATGGTTGTTTTATTTTTGGCCTGGATTGTCTTGTGCTGCAACATTTCAACACAGTCCAGGTACAGCTAATAATCAAAGCAAACACAATGGAAGGAGACATTTTATAGAAAAGCAGCATAACTCTGATTGAACTGGAGAACAGTAACCAAATACAATTCTGTGACAGCTGTTTATTTTCATTAAAATCCGAATATTATAGTATTACAGAGAAGATAGAAAAACTTAACTGCAAGCATTTTGAAATCAATATTTTAAACTGCATAGTATTTATGTGGTTTGTGCAATCTGAGTATGAAATCATCACAGCACTATTCTAAAACCTGGTCTTACATCCGTGCCTTTCCTCACTTTTTTTACTATATGTGCTGATGTCTGAGACCTTCAGATTTAGTGGTCACTGAGAAATAGCACAAACAGATTGGGCAGAATAAGAGCTTGTATAAGGAGATTCTACAGCAGAACTGTCAAGAAATGACTCAGTTCCATGGTATCACTACTGTTATTTCTACCTTACTATAGATGCCAACTTCTCCATAAGTATTTTGGAAATTAACTTGGCTTGTGCAAACTCTGCAAATTTTAAACATTTAGCAGAGTGTTCCATAAACAAGGCCAGCAGAAATAGAAAACAGCTCAAAGTCAGGGGGTTTGCACTGTCCCATATACAGTTGCACTCACATTTTTGTGTGCTTAGCAGATCCGTGTGTACTTTAATCTAGCTTTGATTGTGAATTTTTTCTATGTGAATGGCATGATGTAGCATATGTGCTTCTGATAAGGCAATTGTCTTCAAGCTTATACCTGCCATCACCTCCACCCTCCCCACTGTGGATGCTATTCCAGCCCTGCTGCCCTTAAGAACGGCACCAGGAAGCAAGGAGGAGGGAGGAGGAAGAGACCAGGGCCAGCCATCACCCCACCCTCCCCTCTGCGGACGCTAGGACCCAGCTGCAGCCATTCCTGCACTGCTGCCCTTAAGAATGGCAGCGGGAGGCGAGGAGGAGGAAGAAGGAAGAGACCTGTGCCAGCCATCGCCGCACCCTCCCTGCTGCAGCCAATGTCATTCCAGCTCCATTGTCCCTTTGGAAAATGGTAGCAGGAGGAGGCGAGAAGAACTTTTACTTAGGGGAGGAGGGCATGGGGTGTAGGTTATTTTTAGAGGGCGCTGGTTGATTATTCCCAGCTTTGGCATTATTAATTAGGTGGGTTTTAGTATAGTTTTTCAGTGTATTCATTTTATATTATGTATTTAGGTTGCCTGTATAGTTTATTATTATGATTATTGTATTGTACTGTGTAGTCATGGTTTAGAACCCAAAAATGGTGATTCTAAAATCAAATGGGGGGTTGATTAGTAAAAGAAAGACTTACAAAAGAAAAAATTTCTAAAATGTAACTTAATTACTAATGAAATTCGTTAGTAGTTCGTATGCCAGCGCATGTGCATTCCAGATGGTTTTGGCCTACAACTCCCAGAAATCCTAACAGCTGGTAAATTGGCTGGGATTTCTGGGAGTTGTAGGCCAAAACTTGAATAAATCACACTGAATTCTAGATGGGACTCTCCAAATAGGAAGGAGGGAGGGAGGAGGGAGGAAGGAGGGAGGGAGGGAGCGGGTATTCTAGTCTTGGAAGCAGCAAAAGAAAAGGAGGAGGAGCCCCCCTCGCTCCTCGCTGCCTCTCTCTCACCCCGATCCCGAGGGAGCGAGGGCCCAAGTTTGCCCAGGCTGGTCATATACCTACATTCCATGCACATGCAATAATACAGCAGTAATAACAATGGGTATAAGAAGAGGTAAAATTCAAACCGAAGTATTCTGACTGGTCCCTCCTCATGGGGTGCAAACGGGCTCTTCTCTGTGAGCCCGGAACAGCCAAAAGCCCGGGCCAGCGTTTGCTGCCTGGGTGCACACACATACATATTCTTTGGGGGGGATTTGCTGCAGAATCTTCTCTATGAGCCCGGATTCTGCAGCAAATCCCCCAAGAATATGTATGTGTGTGCACCCAAGCAGAAAATGCTGGCTTTTCCGGGCTAATAGAGAAGAGCCCATTTGCACCGCATGAGGCAGGGACCAGTCAGAATACTTTGGTTTGAATTTTACCTCTTGTTATTGTTATTACTGCTGTATTATTGCATGTGCATGGAATGTAGGTATGACCAGTTGATTACTTATAATATTAGGCACTTACAGTAGCATTCATTCTATTATACATTAGGTTGGTTTCTCACCCCAATACTCTTTGATGCTTTAGATCCTGGCAGGCAGGAGAGGCAGGGAAGCCTGGAAAAAATGTAAACAGAGAGGTTTACTCAGAAGTAAATCCACAAAGGAGGGCACTTCATCCAAAGTGCCCTCCTTTGCAGATTTACTTCTGAGTAATCCTCTCTGTTTACATTTTTCCGGGCTTCCAGCCGAAAGAGGGAGCGAGTTTAGGGCTTGCCTTGCCGTAATACTTAGTGGCAAGGGAGGCGGGAGGGTGGTGAGAGAGAAGGAGGGTGCCCCTACAACCTAATAACAACACTTAAGAAAATCCTGGCCCCGAAGTTCTATAAAGAAAGTCCACTTCCTGGTTGGCGTTCCAGGTGCGGAAATACTCAAAAGTAGCATTTCTTACGAATTTCTTACGAATCATTTCATTTTCATAACTTTTTTCTCATGCCTAGTACTGTGTTTAATTGCCCACTTATATTTTTGTATGGATGTATATTTTTGCATAATCTGCCTTTGGAATATTGTTAAGTGTATTCGTACACAATTTGAAGCTTGTCTTCGCCCTGTAAAAAAAAATTTGGAAGCTCCGCTTCACTGTCTACACTGTCTTGTATCGTGTTGTGAGTCCCCTTCGGGGTGAGAAGGGCGGCATACAAATAAACTGATTGATTGATTGATTTGGTGAAGAATATAGTGTTTAGACTAGCACTTGTATCCATTAAGTTGTCTTTCTCTGGCTTTATTCTGTATTTGAACATTGACTGAAAACTTTGTGCAAGATATTTATTTATTTATTTATTTATTTATTCGAACTTCTATCACCGCCACTCCTCGAGGGCTCGGAGCGGTTCAAAAGTTGAATAACAAAACAATAGTCGACAAACATAACAATACAACATCCAGAGAGGAGAAAAGAAGAAAGGGGGCAGAGGCTGGGGTCGGGGTGTGGCAAGAGGGTATGCACAATATGCTGACATCCACATTACCACATAGTATTTTGAGGTAAAAACAAAGAACTTCTAATCTCATCTCCATGTGGCTTGACAGGAAGTATTATGCTATTGGATTCTTTTTGTGCTCTTTATCCACAGAATAATAGAGTTGGAAAAGGTCATAGGTACCAACTGTTACACAGGATTACACAATCACAGCTAGCCATGACTCCACTACATTTCAAGGCAACATATTCCACTTTCAAACAGCTCTTACCAAGTTTTTCCTAATATAATTATAAAAATTATAGAGTTCAAAGAGACAACAAGGGCTATCCAGTTCAACTCACACAATCAAAGTATTCCAGAGAGGTGCCAACTAGGACCTCATCACATGAGTGGAAGGAAAGTGGGGGAAAGCAACTGATAGCATGGAACAATGGACGAAACTATCTTACTTTGTTCCCTCCCAGAAAGGCCCTTTTTCTGCTATCCCATGCCCTTTCCATGTAGAGGTCTGTCTTTTCCCCACTTTCTCTCATTTGGAGTCTAGTAATACCCAACTCTTCAAAATGCACTTTTGGCTCAGTTTCTCTATGTTGCTGAAACGGGACCCCACGGAGTCCTGCTAGAGGTTGCCTTGTGTCATGTGATAAACTCAATGGGACTCTGTTACAGCAGAAAAATGGAGGGAGGATGCAGAGAAGACTCCTAGTGTCTCTTTTAAAACCTCCAGAGAAAGCGACTCCACTACACTCCTAGGCAGTATATTCCACTGTCAAACAGATCTAACTGTCAGGGGATTCTTCTTCATATTCAAGTGGAATCTCTTCTACTTCAGTTTGAATCCCTTTTTTCATCTTTTGAATGGCAACTGGGGGAGAGGCATGAAAAATTATATTTTTTTATGTGGCCAGATTATCCCAGGAATCTCCAGTTACTGATCACTACGTGGCATCCCAAGGAATGTTCTTGAAGAGGCTGTACAATGAACTTTTGTGATATTTGCCATGGTTCTTGACTCCCCCACAGTGTTCAAAATCAAAAGAGATGGCATGTTTGAATAAAAGATTTTTTTAAAAAAAGAAGAAATGTATGTTAACACAGATGGCCACAAAAATGAAGAATGAACAAATTGAAAGGTAATGCTTTAGGTTTTATGGTTTCTCTTGGATTTTAGATTACAGAAAGCTGTCAAATGTGGTTGAATTTTAACCTTCTGTGAACCCTGTAATGAATTTCTTGGCATTCATTTCACTCAAAGACCTTAAACAAAATGCCTTGAATCATCATTGAGTCTTGTAAATAGAGCAGCCATATTACATACTGCAAATTGTTGCTTTATAATTTTCAGGGTCGTTGGTTTGCCCAGACTTTAATCACAAATTGTTGTTCCCATGCCCAGGAAAATATTTTCATTCCCACTTTTGTGTATGTACTGAGAAAGCATCTTAGCTGTTAAGGATTCTTTTTGGAAAAGAAAAGAAAAAGACAAATTTTGGCTGGGGGAATAAAAGCTTCCCATGAGAGATTCCTATTTCTAAGAATTAGGAGACAGGTTTGCATGTAAATTCCAATGAAACAAAAAGAGATGTTGTACCCACTCATTCAGTGACATAAACTAGATTTTCCAGTTGAGTTATGGGAAATCTCTGGTCTATAATGTGACCAGGAAAACTCTCTCACTGAACTTAAATGTCCAAATGTGTTAATTTTTTCCTGTTAAAGAGCATTTCTGCTCTATTTCTCTGATTCTGTTGAAAGCAACAGACATCATTTTGATATAAAACAGTCCTCATACTGTATGGAAAAGAAATACTTGACAGGACTATCAAGGTACTCTTGGATCCATGGTCCAATTTATTATAATCATTTTTAAACCCAAATATTTCATAAAGAGATCCCTTTTGCAAAGTGAATGTGTCTGCAGTGCAAAGGAAAAGAGAGATAGGGAGAATCATTCTTTGAAGGCAGGATAAGAAGAAGGAGAAGACAAAATAGCCAAGATAACTATGAGACTGAGGTCACTGAATGATTAGTTTTGTGTTTTGATGTTTAATAACAGAGTAGAAAACAGTTGCTCCCCACTTTCTTCACTGACAAGACGTGCAATTGTTTAGTGTTAGTGCCTTTGCTTTGCAAACAAAGCATTTCAAGATGCTTCCCTAAAGACATCGCAAGGTATAGAGGATGTGTGTTGGGGGTGGGTGGGAGAAGCATCACTGCCGGTCTTAATATACCTGTAAAGTAGGTCTGGGGAACCAGAAGATGAGAGCCAGACATAGGGTAATGGTGGAGGATTGATTTTGTTTAGAATTGTGTCTTTTGGTGTCTGGAACCTTCCTCCACAGAATCATCAGCCATAGCTAAATTTATATCCCACATGGTTTTTTTTCTCCGTGAATGAACAGTCCAATAGCTAGGGGCCCAAAAGGAGTTGGTAGTAGTTTTAATGTTTATCCTGGGTAGATAACACTCCAAAGTCTGGCAAGAAGATATAACCCAAGAAACTACACAGGTGGAGACCAGGTGGTTTATTATTAGGGATGTGAAGAAATCTTGAAAAGGCTGTGTTTGACATGACATTAACAAGACAATGTGTGAAACATTTGTTAACCTCCCTGAGATATCTCACATCCAATGCAATAACTAGATACATGCTTCTTCCCTATTCAAGTTTCTGAAGTTTGTGAAAAACGTCTCAGAACAAAGCTAGTATCTTTTTCTTTTTGAAAAAGAAAAGACCTAAAACAAGCTCAACTCATATTAAATGTGGAAAAAAAATACAGTCATGGTATGTACAGTCTTCCCTCACATACAGCGAAGATTACGTTCCAGGACAACCTGCGATAAGTGAAAAACCGTAAAATAGGGATGCCGCCTCTCCTTCCATCCATCCATCCATATTTACCTTCATCTTCCTCCTCCTCGTTGCCACCTGGGCCTTTTGCCTCCTCTTGGCGGGGGTGTTGCAGGGCCCAAGCAGCTGCAAGAACCCCCGGCGGTGACCACGAGGAGAAAGAGGGAGGTAAATGGGGTGACAGGCATGTAGCCGGGGGCTTAGGGGGCTTTAGCCCCACCCCCGAAATTCTCAGGGTAGTCCGCGAGAAGGCCTTACTGGTACATTATTTAAACTGTTGTGTTTATTCATATCATGATCTGAACACCATGCTCATTATATCCCACATTCATGGGGTTATTGGGATAACAATACAAAAGGTTTGGTAGGGTAGTCCCTCTCTTACTCAGACTCAGCCCCTCCCGAATCAAACTCAGCCCTCCCCGAATCAAAATCCTGGCTATGGCCCTGTGGGGTGAGGGGGAGGAAGAGCCGCCCCTTGCTCTGTTTACCTCCCTCCTCATGGTCACCACCTGGGGTTCTTGTTGCCAAGTGGCAGCAAGAAGGCCCAGTGGTGACCACAAGGAGGAAGAGGGAGGTAAAGAGGGTGATGGAGGAGGAAGAGTCGCTTCCTTCCTCCTGGTTGCCACTGCACGTACAGTGTTCCCTTACTACTTTTTAAATATATATAAATAAAAACCCACAAAACAGTGAGTCCACGGTAACTGAATCGCAAAGTAGCGAGGGAAGACTGTAACTCTCAAACCCCACTTTTGTGGTCTATGGCTCCTTGCCAGTCTCTCAAACCTCCGGAGGTCTCCACCAGTTTAAATAGGGAGGACAATTTTTCTGTCCCTTAAAAAGGAACTAGTAAAGTAACTGAGAAACACTAGGGCTATTCTATTCCATAGAACTCCAAAAAGCCAAAATCCAACCTGAAGCCCTCAAAACCATGTTTTGTCTGTAATCCACTTCTACTTGCATTCGGTGATTATGAGGTATCAAAAATTACCCAAGAAAAGCTCTTAAAACTATTCCGTTGAAGTTCAGGACCAAAGTACAGATTGCATTAAAGTGCAAGGAACTGTAGCTTGGTCATTCTTTCTTTTGAATTGAAATTCTTCTCTAGAAGAGAGTATGGACTTCATCACAAAGGCCCATAGATTTGCAATGCATTATGGCAAATCCACGGGCTCCCAGTGGGGAGAATTGAGAACCTGTTATTCTACATCCCACATTGCCTGCCTTACTGTTACCCCCATCACATGTGGGAAGCATCTCTGCCTGACTTCCACTCATTGCTGGTAACAAGGGAAGCTTCCTGTGTTGCTGCCACAGCAGCATATGCCACTTCCTCTCCTCTTTCGGCACAGAGCATGACCAGAAGTCCCTGTACATAGTCTCATGGGTTCCATGCTGAAAGTGGAGAGGAAACAACAAAAAGAACAACAAATGATTGCTCTTAGTGAGGTGACACCTCCCTCTTATGATTGATAAATGATATTGGAAACAGTCAAGGAAGATATTGAAATAAAAATTGGTAAAGCAATAATTACTCATAGATCTTCTTGCAATGATCTCTGGCTGTAAGAGGAACACATTCAACCTGGAGTCTTCACTTCACAAACTGATGGCTAGTCCAGACAGTACCTTTATCTCAGGGCGCATCTAGACAGCCCGTTTGATTTTATTTATTTATTCAACTTATAGACCGCCATGCCCAAAGGCTCGGGGTGGTTCACAGAGATAACAACAAAAACATTTTAAAACAACATTAAAATTCAGTTAACACAACTCAAATGCCTGCTGAAACAGATGTGTTTTGCAAGCCCTGTGGAAGGCCACCAGGTCCTGTAATGCTCGGAACTCTGGGGGAAGAGCATTCCAAAGCGATGGAGCAATGATTGGGAAAGCCCTATGTCTGGTCATCGTCAGACGGAAGATCCTGCAACTGGGAATTTCTAATAGGTCTTGATCTTCTGAACGTAGCGATCGCTGGTGTTTATACGGGATAAGGCAATCTCTCAGATACACTGATGCAGGAGTTACCACAATAAAAAAGGGGGCTGCCCAGATGCCATACTGTATGAACCCAAATTAATTCGCAAAAAATTAGGAAAACTCTGATTAGTGGTGAATTGATTTGTTAGTGGGTTTATTCTGCACCTTCTTGGAAGGCACGGGATAAACCCACTACTTATGGTGTCTGGACTGGAGTCCAAATATTATTCCCACAGTTTTCCAGGCTAAATTAGCCCGGAAAACTCTGAGAATACCATCCCCTGCCCCAAAGACCCCAAAACCAGTGTAAAAAACCAAAGAACTTACCCGGCATCCATTAGAAGGCTGTCAGAGCTCTCCTGGCATGTACAAATGATGAGCCAGGAGAAAGTGGGGGAGGGAATCAATCCTGCCCCCCTTTCTCCTGGTGTGTCATTTGTATGTGTCAAGACAGCTCTGACAGGTCTCTAATGGAAGTTCTTTTGTTTTTTAACACTGGTTTTGGGGTCTTTTGGGGACGTGTTTTTTAAAATGTGAATGCTCCTGGGATAATGGGCTGTGTGGAAGCGCCCCTAGAAACGTCCATAGCAAACAGGAGGGTGACCAGATGCCATTCCCTGTAAACGTGGAAGCAGCCACTACAAAAGGCAACAAATGTGATATTTCCAGGTATGGTAATATCACAGTTTTGAGCCAAATATGTGGATCTTCACATGTCTATATGTTAATGCAATTGGAAATCATGGGATTTTTTTAAATCTGGGTTTGCTCTCGGGATTTAGATGTTTGTTCCTGATTGGTTGGGAACTCACACCACAATGCTGTAACTTATTTTATTTTTTTTTATTTTGGGATTTTACCCCGCTCTTCTCAACCCCCAAGGGGGGACTCAGAGCGGCTTACAGTACGGCACAATTCGATGCCCACATAATAACAATATAAACCCCAAAACACTTCAACAATTAAAATACATTAAAAATACATTAAAATACAACTACATTAGCACCATACACATTCACTCTGGATTAAAATAATGTTCAGTCCATAAAACATTGGCCATAATCACCCACTTTCATTAAAAACCAATCTAAAATGCTGCCTTGTGCTGGTGTACGAATGCCTGGTCCCACAGCCAGGATTTTACTTTTTCCTGAAGGCCAGGAGGGATGTGGTGGATCGTACATCAATAGGAAGCGCATTCCACAGGCGGGAGCCACCACCGAGAAGGCCCTATCCCTCGTCCCCACCAGCCTCATCTGAGACATAGGCGGGAGCGAGAGCAGGGCCTCCCCGGATGATCTTAGATTACGAGGTGGGACATAGCGGCTGATGCGTTCGGACAAGTAAGCTGGGCCAGAACCGTATAGAGCTTTAAAGGTCAAAACCAGCACTTTGAATTGAGCCCGGAATTGGACAGGCAGCCAGTGGAGCTGACACAACAGGGGGGTGGTATGCTCCCTGTATGTAGCTCTCGTTAGCAATCTGGCTGACGCCCGCTGGACTAATTGCAATTTCCGAACTGTCTTCAAAGGCAGCCCCACGTAGACTGCGTTGCAGTAATCTATTCGGGATGTGACCAGAGCGTGGACAACAGTAGCCAGATCAGACTTCCCAAGGTACGGGCGCAGCTGGCGCACGAGTCTTAACTGTGCAAAAGCTCCCCCGGCCACCGCTGAGACCTGGGGTTCCAGGCTCAGCGATGAATCCAGGATCACTCCCAGGCTGCGAACCTGCGTCTTCAGGGGGAGTGTAACCCCATCCAACACAGGCTGTAACCCTATGCCCTGTTCGGCCTTGCGACTGACCAGGAGGACCTCTGTCTTGTCTGGATTTAGTTTCAATTTGCTAGCCCTCATCCAGTCCGACACAGCGGCCAGGCACCGGTTCAAGGTCTGGACAGCCTCCTTGGTGACAGGTGGGAAGGAGTGACAGATCTGGACGTCATCTGCATACAGATAACACCTTACTCCGAAACTCCGAATGATCTCTCCCAGCGGTTTCATGTAGATGTTGAATAACATCGGGGACAGAACTGAACCCTGAGGGACTCCACAGGACAATGGCTGTGGAGCCGAACAGGTGTCACCCAATGACACTTTCTGGGTACGACCTTCCAGGAAGGATTGGAGCCACTGCAGAGCAGTACCGCCAAGCCCCATGTCTGCAAGGCGACCCAGAAGGATACCATGGTCAACGGTATCGAAAGCCGCTGAGAGGTCCTGCAGAACCAACAGGGACACACTCCCCCTGTCAAGTTCCCGGCGTAGATCATCTACCAAGGCGACCAAGGCTGTTTCAGTACCATGTCCCGGCCTAAAGCCAGACTGTGCCGGATCAAGATAATCAGTGTCTACCAAGAACCCCTGGAGTTGCGAAGCCACCACACGTTCCATGATTTTGCCCAAATAGGGGAGATTGGAAACTGGCCGATAGTTCACTAATTGAGTGGGGTCCAGTGATGGTTTTTTCAACAGCGGTTTTATAACAGCTTGCTTTAAGCTGGCTGGAATTTTGCCCTCCTGTAAGGAGGCATTAACCACCACCTTCACCCACTCTGCCAAACCCCTCTGGCTTCCTTTATCAGCCAGGATGGGCAGGGGTCTAGGATGCATGTAGTGGGCCTCGCCTCTCCAAGGATCTTGTCCACATCCTCGAGCTGAACCAATTGAAATGAATCCATTAAAACCGTACAAGCAGATGCTCGTGTCACATCCTCAGAGACTGCCGTTAAAGTGGTATCGAAATCGGAACGGATCAGCGCCACATTATCCGCGAAGGCCTTAGCAAATTCTTCACAGCGTACCACCGAGCCGTCAGGGATCTCGCACTGTGGCGGATTTAAAAGACCCCTAACGACTCGGAACCGTTCCGCTGGACGGTTCTTCGCGGCGGCCACCTTGGCCGCGATAGATGTTTTTTGTGCAGCTTTTGTTGCTGCGTCATAAGTCCTCAAAAAGGGGACCAGGCGCGCACGAGCTGATCCGCTCCGCTTCCGACGCCACACGCACTCTAGCCTCCTCTTTTTTCGCTTCATTGCTGCCAGCTCCTCAGTAAACCAAGGAGCTGGTTTAGCTCGGTTACTCAAGAGGGGGCGTTCTGGAGCGATCGTATCAATAGCCCTTGTCATCTCCCTGTCCCAGAGAGAAACAAGAGCCTCGACAGGATCACTTACTGAGGAGGCGGGAAAATCCCCAAGAGCCGTCAGGAATCCATTCGGATCCATAAGTCTCCTGGGGCGGACCATTCTAATGGGTCCACCACCCCTGCGGAGGTGGAAAGGGACAGTGAGTCTAAACTTGATCAGGTGGTGGTCGGTCCATGGCAAAGGAATGATAGTCAGTTCCTCCACTCTGCCACCTTCATCCCATCCCTGGCAGAAAACCAGATCTAACGTGTGTCCTGCACTATGGGTGGGACCTGATATTAGCTGGGACAGGCCCATGGTTGCCATGGCGGCCATGAAGTCCTGAGCCACTCCTGATAGAGTGGTCTCGGCATGGACGTTAAAGTCTCCCAGCACGATGAGCCGCTGAGACTCCACGGCCAGGCCTGAGACCACTCCAGCTAGCTCAGGTAAGGAGACTGTAGTGCAGCGGGGTGGTCGGTACACTAGCAGAATCCCTATCCTGCAATGAGCCCCAGCTGAAAGAGAAGTGACATCAGTGGGTGGGATTGCCCCCCCTTTGTCCTTGCAGTAACACTGTGCAGGAATTGTGAAGTTTAATTAATATATATACCTATATATATAGAGAGAGAGTGTATATATATATATATATATATATATATATATAGAGAGAGAGAGAGAGAGAGAGATAGTATATATATATATATATATATATAGAGAGAGAGAGAGTATATATACAGTATATATATATGTATATGTATATGTGTGTGTGTGTATCTATATCTATATCTATATCTATATCTATATCTATCTATCTATCTATCTATATATATATATATATGAAACACTAGAATAATATAACTGCAAGAAGGCAGTTACACTGCTCATCTGGAAGTGCAGCCAAGAGCCTTTGTACTGCTGAACTGTCACTGTTCTGTGATGCTTAAAGAAGTGTGATACTGAGGGTTAACATGCTGGTATATTGCTGCTATCCCTGATTGCAATAAAGCCCCTAATCTCTGCCAGTCCCACCCTCAATTTTTTATTTCTACAGCTCTCTTTATGCTACTGTTTTTGAACCTTTAAATCTGCCTCAGCTGAACTACACACTCTCTGGTTTGAATCAGCGCCCATTCTGTACTTGGTCCTCCAGGTGCTTTTGACTTCAAATCCCACAATTGTTAACAACTGGAATCTATTTGGCCTCATCTTCATGGTAACCAATTTTACTCTCTTTTTACCTGATTCCAACCAATCAATCTTGCACAGAGTTCATTATAAAAAAAACTGAGAGGAGAAGATCTAGTATGAAAGATGAACAAAGGAGGAATAAGAGGAGGAGGAGGAAGAAGACAGACATATATCAACATTTTAAGTGCCCTTGCAGGTGGAAACCAGAAGATTTTTGTATTCTGTCTAATTTTTTTCTCTAACAAGATAAGAAATTAAACTGGAACTTGGCTCCCAGTCATTTCAATTCCAGCATTAAAGCATTTATTCCTGATCACGGGTTTTTTGGCCTGTCCACCCCTGCTAAGTGCTGCAGTGTAATAATCTCCAGTGTCAGTAACAAACCTTTGTGAAATATACACAAACAAACCTCAAGACCTTTCCAAAGCAA
The DNA here is from genome assembly GCA_030556195.1 of Anolis apletophallus. Classification (NCBI taxonomy): domain Eukaryota; kingdom Metazoa; phylum Chordata; class Lepidosauria; order Squamata; family Anolidae; genus Anolis; species Anolis apletophallus. Next base: position 43,131,389 of record JARBWK010000009.1, on the reverse strand, counting down.
ATCTGCCTGGGAAAGAAATCTTAGTGCATGCTTTGTGGTGAAAAAGCAGCTTGATAACATCCGATTGAAATTGAGCAAGTGTAATCTGAACAATGCTGAAGCCGAAGTGGGAGAAACTGAAATGCACACTGATTCACTTCTTCTGATGTCATTTGTCTCATCATTAGTGTTATCAGTACATGTGTTAGCAATTTAAAGCAGTGCAAATCAAAGGACAAAATCCAAGTCTCTCTTTCTTGATCCAGACTTCATCCTTCTTCCACGTCACTGAGTCTGACTAAATATTTCTCCTGGCTTTCCTTTTCCTTTCTGTTCCCTTGTGTATAAGACTTTAGGAATTGCTCTTGTATGGATGGAGTGGAGGATGCAATTGGATGATGTAATATGATGCATTTAGTCAGTATTAAATACTTGAAATTAAATTAGGAGACCATATGTATTCACACAAGGTAAAAATATATCAAACATAGCTTAGAGGCAGAGCACACGCAGGAGACAGTATATAATGCCACTGAAGTTGCTTCGCATTGTATTATCAATAATCTCCTTTTAGTAATTAAATATATTGTAATTTTATACAAGATTGATGATAGGACACAGAATCCTTAAATATTTGAGCAGTCCCCAAAACTGCTCTTGAAGTTCAAACTCGAAATTATCCCAATTGCTGGATTGAATGAGTGCATACACCACTGTATCCTTGGAAACACATCAACAAAACATTGGCTGTACAGTATGCTTGAGAATGGTTGCCTTTCTAACTCTAATATTAATGATGTTTAGAAACTTCTTGAAGAAATTGCACATACACACATCCATACACTAATTTTTTTTAGACAAAACAGCACCATCTATATACAAAAAGGAGATCTTAGCAGAAGTTGGGAAATGCTAACGTTTGAGATAAATAAAAATAATATTTAAGAATCCTATCCTGGAAATTCCAAATAGGCTCATTAGATCTGAACAAACTAGGTTGCCATGTGTTGGAGGGTTGAAAAAAAGAGAAAAACAGAATGTATTATGTTGGAGAAGAGCATAACTTTGTATAGGTATTTCAGCTCTTCTATTAGGTAACTAAAGCACAGCATGATAAAGCTGTCACTAAACTAATCTAAATTGACTTTATGTAATCACATGCATTCTGAATCCCATATCATTCCCCATTATTTTATTTATTTATTTATTTATTTATTTATTATTCGGGCTTCTATGCCGCTGACTCCCTGAGGCTCGCGGCGGCTTACAGGAGCCGAAGGGCACAGTAAAATACAGGCAATAAACAGTTAAAAACAATTAAAAACAACAACAGTATAGTAATTAATAACACAGTTAACACAATGAACAGCACATCATCCTCAGAAGAACGAATAGATGGCGGGGCATGGGCAGGACTTACTCACCAAAGGCCTGCTTAAACAGGTATGTTTTACAGGCCCGTCTAAACGGGAGCAAGTCCTTCATAGCCCGAGTTCCGGCCGGGAGGGTGTTCCACAGCGTAGGTGCTATGACAGAGAACGCCCTCCGGCGGGTAGCAGTCAGCCTTGCGAGTTTAGCTGAAGGTATCTCCAGGAGATTGGAGTCCTCAGACCGAAGTGATCTCGGAGGGCAACATGGGGTGAGACGGTCCCTCAAATACGCTGGCCCAAAACAGAATATTAATGAAGCACCCTCCTTTATATATCAGTGATGTCTACAGTTCACATCTTGATACTTTAGCTAGTAGGACTGTTTTCGAACATCAGGTACAGGGCTGTAGCCAGGATTTTGATTCGGGGCTGAGACTGGGTGGAAGAGGGTCTACCCTAGCAAATCTTTTGTATTGTTATCCCAATAGCCCCATTAATGTGGGATATAATGAGCATGGTGATCAGATCATGATATGAATAAACATAACAATTTAAATAATGTACCAGTAAGGCCTTTTCGCGGACCACTCTGAGAATTTCGGGGGGGGGCTGAAGCCCCCTTAGCCCCCCCCTGGCTACATGCCTGATCAGGTATATCCGAATTTTGGAAGTTTTTCCACAGCGGTGTGTCTTGAGGCTTCTCCCAATATTGAACCAACTGGGAGCCATAAATCATTATACTTTTCTACTTCTTTGTCTTCCCATTGCCTAAACGCCAACAGCGGCGCAGCTTGAGATGGCTCTGCAGATATAACTGTGAGTAACTATAGCACCTACGGACTTTTCTGGAGGCTTTTCTTCGTCCACACTGGGATCATGGAGAGAGGACACTCATGGACTAGATCCTACAGTGTTGCATATATTGTTTGTGAATGCATTATATCTCAGTGTAAATGTTTGTATTATGTTGCATGAATTCCTTCCTATGCTATTGCCTGAGACACTATAAGCATTGATGTAATACAATGTGTATTGCTTGACAATTTGGGAGGCTTTTTACTGTATATATTCTTGATTGTATGTATTGCTCAATCACAGGTTTACCATTTCTCACTAGCATAGTCTCTGTTCCCCTTTGTTTTGGTTTCCTTCCATCAGCCAACCAAGGGCATCCAGCAAGAGAAGGGCGGGGACATTAGACCATTTGTTGACCAGCGTTCAGAGCTGGTAGCCACAGCCCACGGCCTTCTATCTTTATTTTAATGTGAATTATTCATCTACTGTTTATAAAGTTTTAAATATTTTGTCCCATTGTGTTTAAACTGTTTAAAATGTTTATAAATGTGTTAAATGTGTTCAGTGTATTGTACCTCTGTGGCTCCTAATTTTGTCAGTGTAAAATGGAGGGAAAGTGAATCCCCCTAAGTTTGGACTGTCCCTTCTGCAGGTTTCCACGCAATTGTAGATACCATTTTCGAAGCTATTCCGAATTATGGAAATATAACCGAATCAATATCCAGAGGCGACCTGGCTACGGTGATCCAGGCGACGGTTATCTCGAGGCTGGATTACTGTAACGCCCTCTACATTGGCCTTCCCTTGACAGCGATCCGGAAACTCAAGTTGGTGCAGAATGCTGCGGCTCAACTACTGGTGGGAGCATCGGTACGAGAGCACATAACACCTATATTACGGCAGCTGCACTGGCTACCAATTGAGTACCGGATCGTTTTCAAGGTGTTGGTGTTGACCTTTAAGGCCTTGCATGGTCTAGGGCCGGTGTACTTGAGGGACCGCCTTACCCCATATGTTCCCCCGAGATCACTGCGTTCGGAAGAACAGAACCTCTTAGTAGTCCCCTCGATCTACTCCTGTCGGCTGTCGATGACACGATCGTGAGCCTTCTTTGTGGCAGCACCATCCGCATGGAATTCCATGCCGGAAGAGGCCTGCGCTATCAGGGAGCTGGGCCCATTTCGGAGAGCTTGCAACACAGCGTTGTTTAGGCAAGCTTCAACTTTGCTGGCCCTTGAGTTAGTGCTCATGGAATGTAGTTGAAACTGTTATGTAGATTCCTGGCTAGATATAGTATGCTTTTAGATTCTTAGTTTTTGCTGCTGTATTAAACTGTATTGTACTCTGTGTTTTTATGTAAACTGCGCCGAGCCCGCCGGAAGTAGCGGTAATACAAGAGTGAATAATAAATAAATAAATAAAATTGTGAAACCCCCCCCCCCCCAAAACTTAGGAAGTACTTCAGATACGAAGCACCAGCACCTCTTAAATCCAAATCGACTTTCAAAGCCATTTTTTCCGTGATAAAACAGGCCTATTAACTAGATATAGCCCTGCAGATCTTGATACTGTGGCCAGAAACCTTGTTCTTCTGTAGCAGCATTTTTGCATATGGGGAAAAGGAAGGCTTCAGGACAAAGAGTTTAGAGATTAAAATTGTGGGATCCTTTTAAGCAGCTACTTGGATTGTGTCCAGAATATGAATTGTGGTGATCTTTCAGAAACCAATGTACTATAATGTAATGTAAAAGTTAACAAACATACACTACACTTGATCTTAGCCAAAAGGCCGAGAAGTACAAAGATAGACCATTTAGTGAACTCAGTGCAATAAGATTATTACTTCTCTCTTTTGAAAGAAATCCCTACATTTTAATTGTTGGAAGATGGGTCTGTTAACAGATGGAATAAACATAAATCATTGCTTGAACTCAGTTCAGCCAATTTCCCCCCATTAAAATAAATACCTTAAATATACTTGTATGAAATAGATCTGAGAAAACAATCAAAGGCTTGGGCCACATAATATACTGCTATGAGATAACTTGTTTTCTTATTGACTAATTTCAGCTAAAATAACAAAAGAAATCTGTAACACTTTGTGTCAGCTGTATATGGATTTTTCTTAATAGCATATCTGTTATAATGAGCCTACAGGATGTCTGTATTCAAAATGCAATAGAAAAGAGTTAAGTTTCCAATCTCCTTTCATCTCCTTTGAAATGTCTGCCAGTGAAAAGTGTTGGGTGGAGGGCTGTACTTAATCTCTTAATTGCTCTCTTCCAGGCATTTTGGTAGAAAAACTAAACAGTAGTTGCCAATGTATAAGAAGCAATCAATTCAATTTGGTCCAGTGGGGACTTTTATATATTTGATTTTGTTGGATGGTGGCAATTTCCTTATTTGTTTCTCCTTATCGTCATAAAATGACAATTAATTCTAGCAGATTCCACTTTTCATCTGCTCAACGGGTTTCAACAGATCTGCTTAACTTGTACAGCACCTGAATATATTTTATTTATTTATGACATTTATATGCCGCCCGTATCACCCCGAAGGAGACTCAGAGTGGCTTACAAGTAATATATAAATACAATGGAATATTGTCTGCATTTTTTCTTCTTGTATTTTCTACATAAACGAGCTAGAAACTTTTCTTTATTTATGCTGGACATCAGGGAAGGGACTCTGAGACCTCATCAACACTGCCATATAACTGCATTGAACTGGATCCTATGGCAGTGCAGACTTATATGATGCAGTTCAATGATATAATCTATCAGACATGCATTGTGAACAAACAAGGGTGTTTCTCTGCTTTTTGGGAACTCTACAAACAATTGTAACCAGACTGCCGAGCAATTGATAGGACACATCACACAACACAGATAAAATGGCAGATCTGGCTTTAAATAATAATAGATAACAGAGTGTTTGGAATACTTGGCTTTCTTTTTTCTGTCTGTGAATGGAGATGATTTCTAGATGGCATGCTTTATTGTTTTCTCATTTCTGAGATCATATGAGGCCCTGTCCAGACAGTACGGTTGATGCAGGTCCAATATTAATATAAACAACAAACAAATGTACATTTTGGGGTCAAGTGAGAAGAAAAATTATAGTTTAATACCACTCACCATCCCCGGAAGTGTCCCCATTGTGGTGAATGGGGAAATAAGAAAACAGAAAAATAACAAAAATTTCAGAACTTTGTATTTATTTATTTATTTATTTATTTATAAATTCGATTTGGTAGACCGCTCTCTCTGGAGCCCAGAGCGGTTTACAGCATAAAATCAATAAAACATCAATAAACAGATAAAAGACGTATACCCAAAAGCCCCACTCCCACAGATGATCCCGGCAAGCAATAATACGCAGAGGCAATACATGGCAGGACGGTATGTTGGCAGCTGGCAACTAAGGAGGCATCAGTTGGGACCAAATGCCTGCCTATATAGCCAAGTCTTCACAGACTTGCGGAAGGCCAACAAGCCCCGTAGTGCTCGTATCTCCTCCGGCAGAGAATTCCAGAGGGTCGGAGCGGCCACTGTAAATGCTCTCTGCTGGGTGCTCGACAGCCTACAGATCTTAATACTAGGGACCTCTAGTAGATTAAGCCCCTCTGAGCGCAGTGATCTTCTGGGTTTGTATGGGGTAAGACGCTCCCTCAAGTACACTGGCCCCAAACCATATAAGGCCTTGAAAGTTAGAACTAACACCTTGAAGGAGACCCGGAATTCGATGGGAAGCCAGTGCAGTGCACGCAGGAGTGGGGTCACATGCGCAGATTTTGGGGCTCCCGACAGCAGGCGCGCTGCTGCGTTCTGCACCAGCTTAAGTTTCCGGATCACCGACAAGGGTAGGCCAATGTACAGCGCATTACAGTAATCAAGCCTCGAGATGACCATGGCTTGGATCACCGTGGCCAGGTCGCAGCGGGAGAGGTAAGGAGCCAGACGTTTCGCCTGCCGCAGATGGTAGAACGCTGTCTTGCAAGCGCAGGCAATCTGCGCTTCCATCGACAGTTGGGTGTCTAGCTGGACCCCAAGGCTCTTAACTAGGGGCTGTGGGCGAAGTGCCACACCATCAAACGTCGGCAACTGGGTCTCTACCCCCTCCGGGCGGCCCAGCCACAAGATCTCCGTCTTCGTCGGGTTCACCTTCAACTTACTGGCTCGCAGCCATCCAGTTACGGCTTCTAGGAAGAGATGGAAATTATCGGGTACAGATTCCACTCCGGGGTCCATCCTCAGAATGAGCTGGGTGTCATCAGCATACTGGTGACATTCCAGCCCAAAACTCCGTACCAATTGGGCGAGTGGTCGCATGTAGATGTTAAATAACAGCGGGAGAGAATGCCCCCTGAGGGACCCCACAATGTAAGGGGGAGCCCTCGGAGGCCACCCCTCCCCACTTCACTCGCTGCAGGCGGTTTTGGAGGAAGGAGGACAGCCAGTTGAGGGCTGTCCCCCTCACCCCCGCCACCGCCAGGCGGTGTGTCAAAAGTTGGTAATCGACAGTATCAAACGCTGCCGTGAGGTCCAATAACACGAGCAGCGCCGATCCGCCTCGATCCAAGTGGCAATGGAGTAGGTCTGTGATGGAGACCAGGACGGTCTCTGTCCCATGGCCTGAACGGAAGCCGGACTGGAAGGGGTCAAGCCAGGTTGCATCATCCAGGAATGTCTGCAGCTGGTCCATTGCTGCCCTCTCAATTACCTTGCCCAGGTACGGTAAATTGGACACTGGGCGGTAATTGGAGGGGGCCGCGGGATCTAACCCGGGCTTCTTCAGCAATGGACTAACCACCGCCTCTTTTAACTCCTCTGGAAAAGCTCCTTGCTCAAGGGAGCAGTTGACTATATTCAACAGAGGGCCTCGTAACCCCTCCACGCAAGCTCGAATCAGCGTGGAGGGGCACGGGTCGAGGGAGCAGGTATTAGAAACTAAACAGACTCCTTCTGATTTTTGCAGAACATTTTAGAAAAAAATTATGAATACAAACTAAGCACAGATTTTTTGATGTTTTGCATATCTTCTTCAATAGGGGATGGACTAAAAGAGGCAGTGGTCCACCCCCTATTGAAGAAGCCAAGTTTAGATCCTACGACTCCCACCCATCACCACCCAGTCTTGAATCTCCCGTTTCTTGGTAAGGTGATTGAGTGGGCAGTAGTGGGGCAATTCCAGCAATTTCTAGATGATACAGCCGGCTTAGATCCTTTCCAGTCTGACTTTTGTTCTGGGCATGGGATTGAGTCACCATCGCAGATGAACTCTGTTGCCAGCTTGATCGAGGCGGATCGGCGCTGCTAGTGCTTCTCGATTTCACTGAAGCATTTAACACCGTTGATTACGATCTATTGACTCACCACCTTGCCATAGCCTGAGGTCGTGGGATGGCCATTAAATGGTTCAGTTCATTTCTCCGAAATCAGGGACAGCGAGTAGAGTGGAAGGACCAAGTCTCTGAGAGGTCCCCCCTCCATTGTGGGGTACCCCAGGGTGCTATCCTGTCACCTCTTTTATTTAACATCTATGTTTGATCACTCATTCAGCTGGTATGGAGTTTCGGGCTGGAATGCTACCAGTATGCCGATGACACCCAGCTGCTTCTGCGCTTGGAGCCCGTGGCAGCCTCGGTACCCAATAATTTCACCATGTGCCTTGAGGCCGTGACTGGATGGCTGCATGAAGGCAGACTGAGGGTGAACCGGGCAAGGACCGAGATTCTGTGGTCTGGTCGCCCGATGGGAGTGGTGTGTCCGCTGCCCACTTTTGATGGTAAACTTTTATCTTCATCTGACACCGTCAAGAGCCTTGGTGCTGTTTTAGACCCATTGCTGACAATGGAGGCTCAGGTCTCCACCATCAGCAAACAGGCCTTTTCCCATCTTCACCAGGCCAGGCAGCTGGTGCCCTATCTCTCGGAGGAGGCCTGGGCCACGGTGATCCACTCTATGGTCACCTCAAAATTAGACTATTGTAATGCACTTTATGTTGGCCTTCCTTTGTCAGTGACCTGGAAGATTTGTATTGTGTAAAATGTGGCCGCCTTCCCAGGCTCTTTTACTAGAACCCCTTGCATGCCATATAACACTGTGTTACAATTTTCACTTAGTGTAATTTCTGTTTTAATTAGTATTTTTGATTTTATGGTTTGAATCTTTTATTTTTGGTGTTAGTTCTATCACTATGTATGTCTTGTAAGGCCCACGAGCCCTCGGGAAGAGGCGGAATACAAATGCAAATAATAAATAAATAAATAAATAATGACTTTATGTTGGCCTTCCTTTCTCAGTGACCTGAAGACCGTGTAAAAAGTGGTCACCTCATGCCATATAACACCAATTTTCTCAATTGGTTGCTGATTGAAATATTTCTCTATAAGGTGTTAGTTCTGTACCAGGCCAGGGGGAAATTTGCCTTCTCCCTACAAGGCACAGGGCATTTTCAGTCTCTGCCCCAGTTCTATGGAACTCATTGCCACCTTATATAAGAGCCATCCGTGACCTGTGGTCCTTCACTCAAGCGCTTAAAACTTGGCTCTTTGGCAGAGCATTTGAGTTGTAATCTAAATTTTAAATTGTTTTACTTGTTTATGTAAGTCTACTCTGTTTTACTCTGTTTTATGTAAGTCGCCCAGAGCACTTCCGATGGAGGGCGACTAATGAAATAATAAATTGATGATGATGATGATCTCTAGTATGTGATGATTGCAGGATCCCCTATGGGTATATGTGTGAATGAAGAGAAATGAAGAGTATTTATGCTGTGAAACTCCTATATATGGAGAGGAGGGGGACTACACCCTGTCCCAATCTGCAGTATGACTCTTTGGCCTTATTTTTAATAGTAGAACTTTAAAAATATGTTTACTTGTATATAGCTATAGTAACTATAGAGATACTCCATATGCTTAGTATTAATATATGACTTTATGTGAAGTCAGGAAAAGCCCAGTGGAATAAAGGTAGCAGCTTTATTCTGTTCACTCCTTAAATTATAGAATGAACACTTGGAGAAGATGTAGAAGAGAAGCTGGAATTAGATATGGCACATGGCTCTCCAGTATCACCTTCTGTTTTCTCTTGACCAAAGCCACATACTGACATTGACTCATCAGAAATTTCCTTCCTTCACAAAAGCAGTTCACTGGGGAAATGTATAACCTTATGACATGACAATATGGCTTAAATCCAGTTCTAACTGAAGCAGAACCACCGAATTAATGATAAATCAACACTTATGTTAGTTCCAAATTTCCATTGATTTAATGTCTGATTGATTTGGAATTTAGGCCTTTGCGTTTTATGTTTGTAGTTGTTAAAGAACAGAACTGAGATGGAACTGCTAATGTTGCTTACTTTTTGTGACCTGCTGCCAAAAAAGTATGGATAGTTTCAATGAATTGTGAAATTCTGTTGAGACTGCAGAATGTGGCAATTAGTAAAAAATATTAAACGCCTCTTTGTTCTAAACAAGAAAAGGCTATTTATAGTGATCCCAAGCTATAATACCCTCTCCTTGAGCACACAGAAACGCTCAGTCTGAAATTCAAAGTGTGGAAAGATTAGTTCCAGTAATGCAGCATGAAGATACATAATAAAATTTATTAGATTAATTAGTCTGATATGATCCAGATTATTTATTTTGACTTTATACTTTGGCCTATACTTTTGGAAATGGCTAGACTATCAATCTAATAGGCCTGTTTTATCAGGGGAAAAATTGTTCAAAACTCGCTTCGGATGTAGGGGCGCTGGCACTTCGATTCTGGTAGACTTCTGAATTTTTTGCCCTCAAATTCAAAATTGATTTGGAATTATTCCAAAATCCGGAATTAATTCGTTAATGGTATCCACACATGCGCAATGCGCGAAAACCTGCAAAAACATGCAAACGGGACAGGAAAACCTCTGGAAAACAAAGTAGCAGTAACTGTAGCCCAACTGAGACAGTTTGGAAAAGCGTTGGTACAAGGTACCAGGTGTTATGGAATGTATAGTATCTTGAAGACACCCAAATTCAAAGAAAGGCTGCTTAAGAGAGTATTTACTGGGTATAACAACAGGGACAGTATGGAAACCAAACTAGTAGCAGGAACTTAACCCCAAATAAGAGGCTTTGCAAAAGATTTGGCACAAGGGTGCAGGAGTAAAGGAATGTGTAGTTTCTTTAAGACCCCCAAATTCAAAGAAAGGAAGGCTTTTGGAGCGGTTAACAACAGGGACTGTATGGAAACCAAACTAGTAGCAGGAACACAACCCCAAATACGAGGCTTTAGAAAAGTTTTGGTACAAGGTTGCAGGAGTTCTTTAAAAAGCCCCAATTTTTAAAAAAAATCTTACAGCGTTTTCTGTCTGCAAACAGGGACCCTGATATAAAAACTGGAAAAAGTAAATTTGCCTACCCAGCCCTCCCTCAAAACACAACTGGCGCTGCCTGAGTGCTTTAAATTGCTTTAAATGCCCTCCCACAGCCTTTCGTTCCCAGCCTGCCTGACAGCCTTCCTTCTCCCACCAGTCCCCAACAAGGCTACACATGGCTGGCTGTGTTCACAGCCAAACAGCCACTTCACAATGCCTTGCCTTCTCTCCCACAGCCTCCCCTTCCCTGCTTCTCAGCCTTTTTCTTCCTTCCCTCTCCCAGCGCGTCCGAAGACTTACTGGCTGTGCTTGCCACACACTCGCCTTTTAAAGGACTATGGCTGCCATGCCCCTCCCAAACTCCACCCTTGTCTTGCTGCCTTCCCCTCATTGGCTGGTGGAAATCTGGTGATTTCAGGGAAACCATCTGCTTGCCATAAGCCAATGAGGAGAGGCAGCTAGAGAAGGGTAGAAATGACATACGAGCCCTTAATGAATATGGCGGCGGCTTCGAAATGGCAATTCCACTTCTTGTTTGCCTAATTCGCATTGAAATCGCTTCAAATGTCAAAAACATCCGAATTATATACGATTATTGGAGACTTACGACGCACCTAAACAGCCCTACAATCTAATCTATCAGGGATGGCAATTGGCTACCGTACAAATTGCATTCTCCCTTTCAGCAATGTGGAGATGCTGCTTTGGGTACTCATTTCAGCGGTGAATAATAATCCAGAGCTTAATTCTGTGATAGAAAGGGTTGTGTGAGTGATGAGATCACTCAATAGTATGGCCTCCCTATTGGGTATTTGTTTTGGACTGCATTCCTATTCTGGAACAGTATTGCATCATGTCACTAGCACAGTAGTAGATAGGAAGAAAACTGCTGGATCTTTCATTCTGATCATTTCTAATCGTGGGAAGTCCTCAAGCAGCCCCAAGTTATGCAAAATATAGCTATCTGTAATAGTGGGAAGTATCAAACACATATGAAGAAGAAGATACGATATCTCAATGCAATTGAGAGGCGCGAGTTACTCCCCCCCAAAAAGGGTTACAACATAGTACTTGCGATGGAGCTGTGAATCTGCTGATGAGAATCCAATCCTTGCTGTGTGTAAACAGCAAGGCCGTCACGGCTTTCGGCGTGAGAGCGTGGGTGAGGACGGCGCCGGGTGATGGCGTGGACGGCGCCCGGCAATGCCGTCGTGCGTGCTTTGTTGTGATGGCGACGATTCGTAATGGGCGGGGGGGAGAAGGATAGCCGGGATGAGCAAATAGCGGTGTCGGGAAATCCCTGAGGTGGAGACCCGGGAATCCTCAGCGTCCTTCTCAATGGTAGCCAATGATCTCGGAACCCTCCCTTGCCGGGTGGCGGCAAGGCCCGTCAATGGCGCTCCTCAGGAGCGATCCAGGGAACCAAGGCGCGGGAGGGGATGGTGGGATGTCCGATAGGGTGGGTTGGATCACAAAACATTCAGTAGTCTAATATAGAGCGCCAATGCTCCGTATGAAATCCCCAGGACTGGTGTAAGAGAAGAGCGGTGTGGCTCCTTCTTCAAACAAAGGCTCGGTGGTTAGTAGAGCCGACGGCCAGCATGATGCTAAATATATCCGCGGCTTTGTTCAACCGTTTCGGGCTTATTTTGTAGGCTCCTTTATCAAGGCTCTATGGCTAGTACCAAGCAGTAGTCTCATATCAAGTGTTGGATAACACATAACCCCGCTCTGTGTGGAGTAGGGTGACCCAAGGTAGGGTCACCTTTGGGTCACCCTACTCCACACAGAGCGGGGTTATGTGTTATCCAACACTTGATATGAGACTACTGCTTGGTACTAGCCATAGAGCCTTGATAAAGGAGCCTACAAAATAAGCCCGAAACGGTTGAACAAACGGATATATTTAGCATCATACTGGGCTGCCGGCTCTGCTAACCACCGAGCCTTTGTTTGAAGAAGGAGCCACACCGCCCTTCTCTTACACCAGTCCTGGGGATTTCATACGGAGCATTGGCGCCTATATTAGACTACTGAATGTTTGTGATCCAACCTTAATTCCTATCATCCCACCATCCCTCCCGCTTTGGTTCCCTGATCGCTCCTGAGGAGATCATTGACGGGCCTTGCCGGCCACCCGGCAAGGATCCGAGATCATTGGCTACCATTGAGAAGGACGCTGAGATTCCCCGGGATCTCCACCTCAGGGATTTCCCCGACACCGCTATTTGCTCATCCCGGGCTATCCTTCTCCCCGCCCATTACGAATCGTCGTCATCACAACAAAGCACGCACGACGGCATTGCCGGCGCCGTTCCACGTCATCACCGGCGCCACAGCAAGGATTGGATTCTCATCAGCAGATTCACAGCTCCATCGCAAGTACTATGTTGTAACCCTTTGTGGGGGGGAGTAACTCGCGCCTCTCAATTGCATTGAGATATCGTATCTTCTTCTTCATATGTGTTTGATACTTCCCACTATTACAGATAGCTATTATTTTGCATAACTTGGGGTTGTGTTTTCATTTAACCTTCAGGGGATACAGTCTGATAACCATTTGGCACCCTCACACTGTTGTTTGTGCTAGTTTACAGACCAGCCTGCTCGTTTTCTCATTGTAAGTCCTCAAGCAGGACATGACCAAAAAAGTACCCTTTTGCTTGTATTTCCCAATGCTTGATACATAGAGGCACTGTGATTCTGATTCTGGAAAAAATATATACGTAGTCACTGATTGTCCCATCTTGTTTGAATTTATCCAAACTTCCTTTTATGAAGTCAACCAAATTGTCAGTCACAATTATATTTTCTGACAGCAAATTCTATACAGTGTTCCCTTGCTCCTTTGTGGTTCGCTTATTGTGGACTTGCTGTTTTGCAGATTTCAAAAAAATATTAATTTAAAATATATATCAAAGTATTTTCACTGTTTTGTAGGGTTTTTGCCACATAACAGTGGGGTCTCCAAGTCACTTTATTTCCACAGTCCTCCCTCCTTCTCTCCCTCCAGCCTTGAAGGGCCTTTCCTTCCTTCCTTTCCTTCACTTTATTTTAAGTTTATAAAGACTTAAAATACTGTATAACTACTAAAATAATTTATAAATATTAAAATAAATAGAACATTCTTACATCACGGTTTTTCACTTATTGCGGGAGGTCCTGGAATGTAATCCCAGCAATAAGTGAGGGAACACTGTTGTTCAGTTATGGGTTTTGTGAAGTTAACTCTGGAACTGAAAGTATTATTTTTTATCTTGGTGGAATAGGTTCCTCCTGGTCAAGGGTCAAGGAACAGATAGAGTGAAGACAGATACTGTGGATAGGAGTTTTCAGCCCCTGAGTAACCTGCCAGAAGAGCCAACTTCTTGGCCCTAGAAATCAGCTTGCCTTTAAATAAATAGATATGACAGATAAGATCAGAAACATGTGCTAGTGGAAAGAATGGGACTTTTCCAATTATCATTGTCTCGTGAATTCTAAGTAACTGAGCCTGTTATCCCAGAAATATGGAGTGGGGAAAAACTTAATCAAATTGTCCCCTTACATGTGTCTTCTAGAGACCTCATCAGACAGGGGTGTAATTGGTGGTATGCACCAGTTCACCATCCCTTCTACCTTGGAACCTGCTAGCTGCCATCCCATGATACACTGCAACTTCTGGTTGGTTTGCATCATGAAAAGGAAGGTGAAGTAGTGCATGCCACTCCCACAGTAACATGAGAGGCTTCCCATGTTTCCTTGGACACTTCCCCCTATGGGATGGACTTACCAGTAAATCAGGTGATGTGAGGCATGGGGTGATGGGCTCCATACAACCCCCAATGGGCACCACCAGATTCATGTGATCCATGGCAATTCTGGCAGCACGCCTGAAGAGGTCCTAGGAAGCCAATTCCTTATCCTCCGAACTTGCTTCTAGGGTTTGGAAAAATCTACTATGCCTTCTCTTACATTCTTAAACCTCAAGTTCTTTAAATCCAAATTATAAAGACATTTGTGATGTTGGATAAACATTAAGATGCAATTCTCCCTCACTTATTCCCAAAAACAGTAAGTACAGATATCCTCAGCATGCAGATGGATATGTTGTATCTGTTTGCCAGACAGATGCTAAAACAGATGAACTTTCCATATAAGAGAACTCAACCCCTTTTATCCCATATCATTTAGTGTTATGAAGGCAGAAATGGAATGACAAAGGCTGTTCTCTCCTCAAATTCAATCTAGTGTGCTGCAAGGCTTCTGAAATGGCAGGGGGGCATAATGCCGATGGCCCTCCGTCTATAATCATAATAATAATAAAATTTATTTGTATCCCGCCCCCATCTCCCCAATGGGAACTCAAGGCGGCTCACATGAAAATCACACAGACAGAGTGTGTATTAGCAAAAGAAGGAAAGTGTGTGTAGGACAAGGTGTTGCATTCAAAAATCAAAATCAGGAAGCATTGGGCAGCTTTGTGGATAGGACAGGAATGTCCTTTTTCAGAAATAAAGTATAAAAAATCTAACTTTTCCCCTCTAAATTGGCCTATTAAGTGTGTAGTAGTCTCCTTAATGAGTGGAGGTGACACTCCTGAACTAAGGAAAGCCTCCTGCCTTGACATGTTTTTATGATGACATCAGTTTGACTTTCAAAGAAAACGGCTCTAAATGACCTCATCTGAAAAATTAAACAAGGATTGGACTTCTCACATGGAGGGTTCTCAATCAGAAAATATTTGTACAGACTTTTCAGGGACTTGCTCCACTTTTTAAGAAAACAGTTGTCTAAAGATAAAAGAAACTCTTGTCATTTTTTCTTCATGTAGTTTTTCACCTGGAATGTCTGGACATCTTAGCAGATTTCAGGTTGGCTTTCTTCCATATCTGTACTGATCTCTTCTATGAAAGAATCTGAAAAACCTCGGAATTTCATACCTTTAAGGAAGGAAGCATTTTCCCTCAATGCTATTTCCCAGCAAAACTGTGGTTTTGTCTCAGGGGCAGTTCAAACCAATCATAGGAACATAAGCTTGCTAAGTCAGCCAAGGTGCAACTCATTATGTTTTCAACAAATGCCAAAGAAATACTTCTGGAAAGTGAGAATGAAGGTAAATGATAAACACAATTTCTTGTTTTATTCGTGATGCTGAAAAGTGGAAGAATTGTCATTTTTCAGACCAAGTTATCCTTTGTGTTTTTGGATTAATCTCTGTTTGGGGCTTGCTATAATGAGCTATCAAGTCTGGTTTGACCTATAGTGAAAGTATTTGGGCTGCACCAGATAAATTGGCCTTCACATGGACGTTGAAATTGTCCAGCACCACTGACTGCTGGGATTCCAGCACCCAGCCCAAGACCACTTCAGCAAGCTCAGGCAATGAGACTGCTGTGTCGCGGGGTGGGCCGTACGCCAGCAGAATATCCAAACTGTCCCGGTTACACACTCTCAAGTAGGCACATTCAAACCCAATAGATTGCGGAAGAGGGCATCTGATCAGAGAGATGGAATCTCAATAGACCACTGCAACCCCATCTCTCCACCCCACAGGCCTAGTCTGCTGATGTACCCTGAAGCCCAGAGGACAAAGCTGAGTGAGATTAAGCCCAATCAGTTCATCCAATCAGGATTCGGTAATGCATGCCAGATCTGCGAGTAGGGAATCATCTAATGAACTGGAGGTGGGGCTGAACAAGGGTAGAGTTGTTCTTGTGCAATAATGTTTGAGTTTGAGGCAATAATGGAATGCATGATCCTGCACCTGGGACTTAAAGAGCTTATCCTGTGGCAGACTGGCGATATGAATTCTAATGTTACACATAATATTGCATAAGGTGCATCAATATAGTTTATGAGGTCTACACACAAAAATATTTTCCAAACAGTAGTAAATGTACTAGAGACAAAACAGAACTAGTATGAAGTTAATATCCCATTACAGTGGGTCCACGCCTATGTGCGGTCAAAGATCCAAGGTGAGGATGGATCCGCCAAGTTGTTTCAAGCGGTTAAAGGCAAAGGTAGATGATTGCCATTTACCAGATGGATACGCTACCTTCAGATCGCTCAGAAGGGTGACTGGAGAATCTGCCCAGTAAACCCGTATTATAAAGATAGATGAATGGGTTACGTGTTGTTTTACATAAAGAGTGATCATGGCATTGATCTATTTTTAGCTCCATAGGGCGCTTTCATAGGATCTGGCCAGAGATGTCTTAAATGCTCTCTGAGAGCACCATCTGCCCCTGTTTAGTGGAGAATCAGAGATTACCAGCACCAATTTGTTGTCTGATGATGTTAACTTGTGTAAGCAGCTTCTTGAACACATAAAATTAAGCTGTTACTTCTGGAATCCACTTGTGGGCAGTCTTTAGAGTCCCATATTATGTATCTGCTACCAATGACAATGTAGTGAAATAATGGGATCTTGTGTTGAAGTCTTCAGACTCTGTTATGAGGAATACAAGCATAATATTTTTATGATTTAAAACATTCTAGATAAGGAATACAATCACAATGCTTGCATCATTAAACAGCAATAAAGGTGCAATTTTTACAACATCAAACATTCTAAATAAGGGATCTAGAGAGAATATTTATAGTAATAAATTTTTTACATGAGGAATACAGGGAACTCACCATGGTTAAGTTTTCCTTATACATGTTGGTGGCCTTTTACAGATGCTTCAAGGGTTTCAGTTGCTCCCACTGCAACATCAAATACATCACCCCAAAGACCCATTCATGCTCAATGCAAGCAAACCTAGAGAAGCTTCTGCCTAAATTTCCATAGCTAGACATGAAATGATCACAAGAACTCTGAGGTCTCTGGAGGATCCTGGCAGATCTCAGTGCTAATGCCATCATTTCACATATGGCTCTGGGGATATTAGTGTGCACTTCTCCAAGTCTGTCAGCACACCAAAAGACACAGAATGGGGATTTGTGATGGTTTCAGAGCTTTTCTGTAAGTTGGAGGGGAGAGTACATGGCTCAGAATAGATACAGTACATTAATTCAATATTTATGCTATGCTGAGGGTATATAGAATTGAAGCTAATGTGTTCAACATTCTAAACTATTGTATAACTCATCTTTTCCTAACATAATTTGCTTTGGATGTGATAGACTGAAATTCTCATTATTCCTGGAAATAATAGCTATTGGTTATATAGGTATATATGACCAATGTGGCATAAAATGCATGCACACAAGCTGCATTGTGATAAACAGGGGCATCTACTAGAGAGCTACTTGAAAATACTAGAATCTGGAGAAACAGGAATGGTCATATTTTAATTTGATAGGTTTAAAGGGCTTTGGTGCATGATTCTATATGGACCCCCAGAGTCCTCGTATCTCTGCCTGCCTCAATTAATAGCTTTGGCTCAACAGATTTGCTAACCTTCCTGTCCTCTAAAGGCATTTGGGGAAGGGGAGATAGGAGATAAGTTTTTTCAAAAGCTCCTTCATGTAAGGCATCAAAGACTGAAGGGATAACTCAGACCTATTCTACACTGCCATATAATCCAGATTATCAAAGCAGATAATCCACATTATCTGATTTGAACTGATTATATGAGTCTGCACTGCCATATAATCCAGTTCAAAGCAGATAATCTAGATTTTATACAACTGTGTAGAAGGGGCTGTGGATGGGGACGCAATATAGAATGAAACAATAGTGTTGACTTGGACACAAACCTAATAATGAAAAAAAAAGCCTAAATGTATTGTTCTCTTGTGAATTTAAAAGACTTATGGACTCTTCAGTGAATAATGTGTTTTTCTTATTATTACATATCCCAGCAACACCCCCACACATGCATGTAAGGGAATAGTAGATGTCATATTGATGAGTTAGCTTGATTTAACAGCTCTCTAATATGATGCTTGTGTAGGTTTAGGCAGATTTAGGACCACCATTGTTTTTAATCTGACTCTGCCATGGGAAATTTGGTCCCAATGCAGCTGCATTTAGCTCTAGCTATTGGCATAAAGGAACATATGTCAATCATGCTCAGCCTGTTTCAGTGGTTTCAGTGGGGTTTAATGTAGTCATTACTCATCTTAGGTGGATTATGATCTTTTCATAGGGCTGCATAGAAGCATTACAGAATTTATTTGGCAAGATTATAAGGGTTTGCCATTGCTTTCCTCTGAGGATGAGAGAGCATATCTTGCCCGAGGTAATCCAGTGTGTTTCCATGGCACAGTAGGATTTAATCCATCACTTAATCCATCACCACATAGCAATATTTATTTGAAAGTCCAAAGAAGGGATTGATTAAAGAATTTCTTTTCCTGCCCTTCTCTTTGTTTCCTTTTAACTCAATCTGTCGTCTGGATGTATGGATATAAACAAGGGTTGGGGAAGTATGTGTCCCTGTTGATGTTGTTGGTATACAGCTCCCTTCATCGTATCCTTTGGCTATTCTGACAAGTGTCATGACTAGTGCTGACAATGACGATATGAGTGAAGGGTTACTTCTCCTAGCTCAAATACAGAGCAGTAGCACAGTGAAGAGCCTACCACTTCAGAGCAGGAACAACAGCAACCCCAAGTGGACAAAGAAAGACTAACCACTTCTGTGGGCACAGAGAAAGGGCATCCTTGAGATGGAAGACCAGAAATTAAATAGTGCAGACAAGTTACTAGACCTGTTTTATCACTGAAAAATCAGCTTTGGAACTCACTTCGGATGTAGGGGGCGCTGGCGCCTCGTATCTGATAGACTTCTGAAGTTTTCAGCAGTTTTTCAGAACTTGATTTGGATGTACTTCCAAACTTCGGAATGCCTTCGTTAATGGTGTCCACGATTGCACAATGCAATCATTAATAAAAATGTAAACAAAATTTAAACGCAACGGGATGGGCGGAAATGACATACGAACACTATCCAAATATATTCCGAATATATGGTGAAGGAAACTTCGGAATGGCCAATCCACTTTCTGTTTCCTTAACTCTCTTTGAATTGCTTCAAAAGTCTAAAACATCCAAATTTCAGATGTATCCGAAGTTCGAAAACAGGCCTACCAGTTACAATTACAAACAGATGGTATTCAAGTGGTAGATCAAGTCATTCAGAATTAAAGAGGGCCAACAAGTGTGATTACCTGTGAGATCTCCATAAGTAGCTGGAGCTTGGAACAGCTAGTTACTGGTAGCAATGTCAATGTTGGGAGCTTCTGTGTGTTTACTCTTGGATCTTGAAAGACAGATGGTACATTGGATTTTGGATTACGGACTATACTTTGAAACTATGTTGGTGAGATATTCTGTTTCAGAATATTGGAATGGATTTATGGTTCACCCTCTTGCCTCCTTCTTGCTTGGCTGACTGATGAATATGTTGACCATTGGAGCCAGCAAAACATGAGAAGTCTCCCATGTTGGGGAGAAAGCATCCAGCTATGCTGTCACCCTGGTTAGGGGCAGGGCCTCTGCCGGAAGTCACATGATGTCACATGAAGCTCCGTCCATTAGATGGGATGAAAAAATCCTAGGACACTAAATTCACCCTGTCTGATAAAATCCTTTCACTTATAGTTTCCCTATGAATGAGAGGAACCCTTGTGGTATAGTGGTTTGAGTGTTGACTAAGGCACTTTGCACTGACCCACTAAACCAGGAAACATGAGATGGCAAATATAACACTTGTAGTTCAATTTCATAATTGACCCAGCTGTTAAGGTAGGTCTAAAGTCACAGGATAGTCTGAATTCTGGGACAGAATTTGTACTATTCTCTGACTTTAGTGAACATGGGGAACGTTTGCAGTAAGGTGGCCTTGTACTGCATTGACACATATTTGTCAGGCCCGGTAGGTCTGTAAATAATGGCACACTCACTCAAGTAGTTAACAAGAGGAATTGAGCTTTATTCAGCCTTACTCCAGGCAGAGCAAAGAGGAATCTGAGCTTTCCCGCCAAAACGCTGAGAGAAAAACCCTTCTGGTAAACTCCTCCCCTCCTCCCAGACTTAGGCCCACCCCCTCTGCTGGCTCCTTGTCACTATGGCAGTCCAAAGCCAAGCTGTTTATTGAACTGCTCTGGCTGGGCCTGACATTACGCCCCGAACACCTGCCCACAGGGAGAGAAGAACGAATGGGAGAGGAGAGAGAGAAAAACCCACACAATCCTACAGGCAACTTATACAAATAGGTAATGCAATGGCATGTTATATAATTCCAATAATCTATAACATCAACTTAAACTACAGTCAGCAATTCTAGCATTAAGCATTGTATAATTTATCTTAAACAAACTTAAGCTTATGCAATAAACCCCCCTGAACTTGGTTACACATAATACACACTTGCAACCAGATCAAGTCATCTGTCAACCATACAGGAAAACCCAATTCAAAGCAGTAAACGCTGATCCAGTCCTAGTTCCAATAACCCTCTTAGACCATCCCATATGAACCCCTGGGTTCTCTCATGTTATGCCAACCGCATGTAGAGGTTTATTAGAGGGCCACCCACAAAGCAGCCTTGCCCCATCCAACGGAGTGTGCACCCACAGGCCAAACCTCCCCAACCTTTCAGAACTATAATATCTCAGCATTATTACAGGTTCTATCCCGCTCAATGGAATTAACATGCATTGCCCAAAGGCATCGTTCGGACAAGCAGGCAAGAGAGCCTCTGCGAGGAATGTTCTCTGTAGGTGCAGCACCTCACTCGAGCCTTTGATAGTCCAAACTTCGCTGCTGGCAGATCCCCAACGAAAAGCTCTCTCCCAGGATTCACACAGAGTTCAGTGACTGTGGTTCTCGGCGGAGAGGCCCCCCCGAACATGGGAGGATCCCCATCGCTCAACTGAGCTGTTCGTTGCAGTGGGACCCCCCCCCCAACTGCAGTTGTTGGTCAAAGGAAGCCCACTCCCAGGCGGCTCCAAGCCAAAACACAGCATCGGTCAGCCAAAGCTGCAACTGGAACTCGAACTCACTCGAACTCATGACTCGGGCTGGTGCTGCGACATCTCTGCTCCGCACCAGGACCTTCTGCAACCTCCCCAACCGCAACAGGCTCTACCTTGGGGACGACCTGGGCTGGCACTGCAACATCTCTCTGCTCCACACCAGGACCTCCTGCAACCTCCCCAATCGCAACAGGTTCTTCCTTGGAGACATCAGGCAGTTGGCTTTCCTTCGTTTCACCGGCCAACTCAACTGACCTCTCATCTGGCAAGGGTCTGGCCACACTCTCATGCTCTCCTCCTCAGCGTCAGGCAACACGTGGGCAGACTCCTTTTGCTTGGGCAAAACCTTCTCCGCCTCAGTTGCTTCCGTTTGGATGGCCACCTCGTCGCAGGGGGGCTCAGGCTCGGCTTTGCTCACCCCAGCCATCTCTCGCTGGGGATTCTCACTCACAGCTACACTGCTTGGCAGGGCACCCTCACCGCTTCCTTCGCTGTGAAGCTCCACAAAAGGTTCCCCCTCTCTGCCAGCTGGGAAGGCCTCAGGCAGCTGGGATTCTTCGCGCACGCCTCACCACCGCTGCAGGAACCTCCGTCACCTTTGTGCTGCTGTGGCACCTTACTCTCAGCCTCTAGCCCCGTTTCTGCTCACGGTAGCCAGCTCATCCGATTCATCCCCAGGCAAGGATTCAGCTGCACTCCCTTGCTCCGCAGCACAGCTGGGACTCCAGGACCAAAGAATGACACTCCAGACAATCACCCTTCCCAAATCCCCCAAAACACAGGCAGCCGAGGCTTGGATCTCTCCTGTGTCCCCAAGAGGGAAGCAGGGTGAAAGTGGGGTGGCCAGTTCACTCTGCGCTATTGCTCCAAACGGCTGGGGCTCCTTCTCACGACTGCATACAGAGCCTGGGTCTTTGTCCTCCGCAGCCCGCGCGCAAACAGGAATATCCCTCGCTTCCCTTGTACTCTCAGCAGCCGCAGGCAGGCCTAAACATTCTTCACCTTCCTTTTAGTCATCCCCAGCCAGGGGTTGCGACCGGCTCGACCCCTTTGCTGCTGGAATTTCCATTTCCACGAAACCTGTTTCTCAGGGAAAGTTGCACTCTCCCTTCCAATGCTGTTTGAATTCCTTCCTCCAGCTCTTTGCCCTTCAAGAGCTCCATCACTGGATCTGGCCTTGAGTCAGCACAGTTGGAGCGCTTTCACTCTCCACTCCATCTTCTGTCTCAGCCGTTCCAGGGTCCATCTTCGCCTCCTCCCGGGAGCCGTGCGTCCTCTCTCACACCCGGGCCATGCTCCAGGTGGCCCGCGAACATCACTGCCCATGGATGCGCCGTCCCCAATCTACACACACACGCAGCCGTAGGTGGCTGGGATTGCTTCGAGGGGTCTCCTCGCACGGGGTCCTCATCCTCTTCCTCGTCGTCACTCGAGGGGGTACCACAGATCTCCTTCATTCTCCTCCTTGCTCAGGTCGCCACACAGGATGGGGTCAGGCAAACTGCCCTTCAGCACCTCTGAAGGCTGCATTCGCTTTTCCTTCCCCTCCTGCCCCGCCGGCGCTTGAGCTTACGTGAAGGCTCCGGGGAAGGGCCAGAACTTTCACTCCTCCTCAGGGCTGCTGGCTCCAACCAAGCTGTGGATTCCTCACAGGGGATAGGGGGAATGAAGGGCTCTTCTCCTTCATCCTCAGGGAATGAGTCAGTATCCCATTCTTCCGCCTGCATCCGCCGCACCCGGGAACCGCCTCTGGAGGTTTTCAAAAGCTTGCCGCATAGCCTCGGCTACATCCACCTTACCGGGGGTCTCCCATCCAGTACGGCATGGACTCCGATCTTCCTCTGGTTCCAACCAGACACCCACAGTTTCCATCCTGAGGCCATGGGAATGCCGACTCCATTCTCCCGGGTGGGGGCCTTTTGCTTCGCAGGCCTCTGTCGCCGCTTGCTTCTTCGCGACCAAAACCCCTCTCCTCTGAGAGGGAGGTCGTGCCTCTCCGCCTTGGGAGCACAGACCTTCTCCATAGTCGGGTTGGGTTCTCACCAGCACTGAGACTGGGATAAACCCAATGTTGTTGAGATTCCTCTTTATGTCAGGCCCGGTAGGTCTGTAAATAATGGCACACTCACTCAAGTAGTTAACAAGAGGAATTGAGCTTTATTCAGCCTTACTCCAGGCAGAGCAAAGAGGAATCTGAGCTTTCCGCCAAAACGCTGAGAGAAAACCCTTCTGGTAAACGCCCTCCCTCCTCCCAGACTTAGGCCCACCCCCCCTCTGCTGGCTCCTTGTCACTATGGCAGCCCAAAGCCAAGCTGTTTATTGAACTGCTCTGGCTGGGCCTGACAATATTAGGTCTGCTATGGAGCTGATCAAAGTGAGAAGTATAGATGTGTCCTAGGCTTTAAGTCCCCAATAGAGTGTGGAAACTCATTGGAAGACCATGAGCAAGATCTCATCAACAAAGAAAAGCAAGTGCAAATCTGAAAAATATATTGTGAAAATCCTATATTCAAGCTTGAGTCACCATAAGCCAGAAAGAACAACAAAAGTAAATGAGAGAACTCCAAGGACCTAAATCACATTATCTTTGGGATTCATCACACATTGTGGCAAATCCAAGGGGTCGTGGTGGGAGATGTGGAGAACCTGTCACTCCACACCCTGCCTGACTTACCTTTGCCCCGATCTCACAGGAGGAAGTGCACCCCCCCCCCTATTTTCCTGAAGGCAACACGGGATGCCACCTGGGTTGCTGCAATGGCAGCATATGCCGATTGCCCTCCCATTTCCTGACCGAGCCTGGAAATGCTCATGTAATGGGCTCCATATCTGAAGGGGAGAACAAGTGGCATATGATTGGCAAAGTAACCAATCTGTTGAGGTCTCAAGTTCTTTATCAACAGCCCTGGCCAGGCCTTGTAGATTTAAGGATGTGGATCCTTGAATTGATTCAGCTGTACATGAAACGGGTTACCAATTTCAATTCCTTTCAATTGCCCTGGTGGGTAGCTTCTGTGACCCTGTTATTTTTTTCTCTTGGCACCTTTGATATAATCAGTGATGCTATTCCTCTGAGTGGGTTGTCTGAATTGCAAACATAGCGCTTCAGTGATTTTACTTACAATCAAGGTGAAACTGAATGTATTCTGGGTAGCTTTGCACTCCCCCACTTCCCGAAATCAGGTCAGCCAAGGTTTTGAGACAGATTTTGTTACAAATGTATGAATAATTTCAGAAGGCTCTCTCTGTATTTTTTTTCCTGTTAGAACTTAGTGTGCTGTCTGTCTGGGAGCAGAAATGCAGCAGTTTTAATTGTTTCATCATATATTTTAGTAATATAATTCTGTAATGAATGCCAGTTCCAAATTGAACTCCACCTCATGCCACTACATTGTTGTCAGAGTATCCACATGAAAGCTCACACTTCTCTTTGATGTTGCACTCCCCCTTTTATCTGGAGGCCTTGATGTTAATGAGAAATTCAACATGTTTACTATATTGGGTTCTCCTCCTACCATTTTTTCACAGAGTGCCATAAATCTAAGTTAAGGGCCACAGACCAGTTGGCAAATATGGGTAGAGTTCTTTGTGTTCTTTGTGTAATAAGACTTAAAAAGCATCAAATGCTTGGAACGTACATAATTAAACTGATTCAAAATATGGCACAACCCTTTCTTAAGATGTGGAACTGAAAATGCTTCTGAGAAATAGCAGCAGGCTTAGGCTGGTTTGGAAAGTTCTCAAATTCTTCACCTATGACCCCTTCCACACTGCCCTATATCCCATGATCTCATCCCAGATTGTCTGTTTGTCCAAGGTTATCTGGCAATGGAGACTCATATAGAGCAGTAATCTGGTATCGGATACTAGGATATAAACCATTTTAGAAGGGGCTTCAGAGAGAAGTTTCACATAAACCCGTTGACAACACAGTGAGTGGGTTCATCTCGATAAGGTAAATAAAGCAACCATCTCAAGCAGCAGATTTGGGGTTTTCTGAGATAATGTGCAATTCATTATAATTTTATTACCAGGAATAGATATAGTGTTTCCATATGATTTGGTGCCCTATGTGCTTTACTACCTTGACTTGGGTGTGGGTAGTAATGTTGGCAAGTTGGGAGTTGGACAAAAGTGGTCAAAGGTCTGGAAACTATGCCTTATGAAGAGCATGTAAGGGAGCTGGGTATGTTTAACTTGGAGAAGAGAAAGTTAAGATGGAATATAATCGCAATCTTTAACTAACTCGTATTTGAAAGAATATTATACTGAGGACAGAACAGGTTTAATTTTTGTTGTTCCAGAAACTATGAAGTGGAACAATATATTAAAAATGCAGGAAAATAATTCCACATAAACTTTAAAAAAATCCTTCTGATGGTAAAAACTGTTCAACAATGGAATAGTCTATCTTGAAGTATAGGGCTGGTCTTCTCCAATTCTGATTCTATGACTGTTTTATCTCACATGACAACATTTATTAGGCATAAATGAAATGATATATGGAGTGTTTAGTGCCCCTGCTACTGAGAAATGACATTAATCTAATTGAGAAATTTCTCTGATTCTTTCTACGCAAACCCATCCTCTGATTTTGCTAACAATTTTTTTTCACATAAATATTAGAATGAACTCTTTTTTGTAAAAGCAGGACAACAAAGCAATTGACTGCATCAAAGAGTGATGATTTCTTCTTCTCTGGTGGACTGTAAATAAAGAAAGTGTGCATTTCTGTTTGGTAGATAAAGGTAAAGGTTTTCCCCTGGCATTAAGTCCAGTCGTGTCCGACTCTGGGGGTTGGTGCTCATCTCCATTTCTAAGCCAAAGAGCTGTCGTTGTCTGTAAACACCTCCAAGGTCATGTGACCAGCATGACTGCATGGAGCGCTGTTACCTTTCCACCTGAGAGGTACCTATTGATCTACTCACATTTGCATGTTTTCGAACTGCTAGATTGGCAGAAGCTGGGGCTGACAGCAGAAGCTCACGCTGCTTCCTGCATTCAAACCTGTGACCTCTCGGTCAACAAGTTTAGCAGCTCAGCAGTTTAACCCACTGTGCCACCAGGGGCTCCTATATGGTAGAAGGTTTGAATAGATGACCCTTGAGATACCTTCCAACTATACAATTTAGCTTTGGGTTACATTATTTGTATCATTCCAAACTTTGAAAGAAGCCCAGTAGCACTGCAGCGCTTCTAGCAGAAGACAATTAGATGAAATTGGGGTGGGGTGGGGGAGCAAGAATACTTTAATGATGAGGAATGGGTTTGATTAGAAAAATTCCTAGATTTTGGAGAAAATGCTACAGTCATCACACCAGAGGCCTCTCACTCATGATTGTGTTTATTGGGCTTCAAAGTAACGTTTTAGCTTCTTTGTTACTGGATTTGAAAATACAGCTATTCATAAGATGTTCAACCTGATTCAATTACTTTCTAAGGAACAATATGACATAGTACATACATATTGTAGTCATTTCTATGTATAATGCATACTACAATTAGTTACCAGGCTTCATCACTAGATGGCACTGGCCTTTGAGTTGAACTACTGTACACATTTCGGGTTAAAAACAATGTGCTGCATAGGATCTGTTTCTCTTTAACATTCATGCATTTGGGATTCCCCGATTTACCCCGGTGCATATAAGGCAAAAACAAATACATAAGAACCAAAAGTTTAAATTTCTGCCCAGGTATGATGGTCCCAGTCTAATTTAGGGGCACATGCATTTATCTATCTACCGTGTTTCCCCGAAAGTAAGACAGCGTCTTACTTTCTTTTCCCCAAAAGTCCCCCTACGTCTTACTTTCGGGTACGTCTTATATAACCCAAGACGTGCCCGTCGCCACGCCCACGCCGCCGCCGCCGCCGCCGCCACGCCGTCGCAACCGGAGGTGTGCCGCGGCACACCTGCGGCACACCTCCGCGGCACACCTCTTCGCCAGGGCTCCAGGCAAGGGAGGGGGAAAGGAGCCAGGGGCGGGAGGAAGCGGCGACGCGTCACTGTGACGCTGCGATCCTCACCACGCCCCTGGCTCCTTTCCCTCTCCCTTGCTTGAGGAAAGAAGGGAGAGGGGAAAGGAGCCAGGGGGCGTGGTGAGGATCGCAGCGTCACAGTGCGCGTCATCGCTGCTCGTCCCGCCCCTGGCTCTCTTCCCCACCCTTGAAGGGAGGAGGAAGAGAGCCAGGGCGGGAGAAGCGATGACGCGTCACAGTGACGCGCCGTCCCTTCTCCCGCCCCTGGCTCTCTTCCTCCTCCCTTCCAAGGGTGGGGGAAGAGAGCCAGGGCGGACGGCGGTGACGCGTCACTGTGACGCGTCGTCCTTCTCCCGCCCTGGCTCTCTTCCTCCTCCCTCCAGGGTGGGGAAGAGAGCCAGGGCGGGAGCAGCGGTGACGCGTCACTGTGACGCGTCGTCCTTCTCCCGCCCCTGGCTCTCTTCCTCCTCCCTTCCAAGGGTGGGAGAAGAGAGCCAGGGGCGGGACGAAGCGGCGACGCGTCACTGTGACGCTGCGATCCTCACCACGCCCCTGGCTCCTTTCCCCTCCCTTGCCTGGAGCCCTGGCGAAGAGGTGTGCTGCGGAGGTGTGCTCTCGATTTGCGCGGCGGCGGCGGACGAGGTACGTCTTATATACGGGTATGGCTTATATAAGCCCGACCCCCAGACACCCCCGATACGTCTTACAATCGGGGGTGTCTTACTTTCGGGGAAACACGGTATCTATCTATCTATCTATCTATCTATGTATATAATAAAAGTCAGTGTTTGCGGGCGGTGGTGTAGTGGTGCAACGGGAGGAATATGTGCCAGCGTTTCAATTGGCTGCAACTGTGGGATTATTTGCATAAAGGGCTCTGATTGGCCAGCCTCAGAACTCCAACATTCTACGGCCCCAGACAGAGGGGATTGGTTACCACTGAAATGGTATTTGCATAAAGGACTCTGATTGGCCAACCACATTCCAACATTCTAAAGCAGTGTTTCTCAACCTTTTTTGAGCCGAGGCACACTTTTGACATTTAAAAAATCCCAAGGCACACCACCAACCAAAATGAAACAAAATGACACTCTAACACAGTAATACATATATTTAACTGACCTTGAGTTTGGGAGTTGTAGTTCACCTACATCCAGAAATCACTCTGGACTCAAATAATGTTGGATCAGGACCAAACTTGGCATGAATACTCAATATGCCCAAAAGTGAACACAGATGGAGTTGGGGGAAATTGACAGGAGCCTGAGGGAACCGCAGCGAAGAGGAGGGGGAGGAGCGGGGGCAAACGGAGCAGGCGCCCCTGGGGCCTTGCCTTCTCCCAAACCAGTTTGGGAGCAGGCAGGGCCCCAGAGGTGGCTTTTCCATTTGCCCGAGCTGCCCCCCCGCATGCAAGAGAACGGCTCGGGCAAATGGAAAAGCCACCTCTGGGGCCTTGCCTGCTCCCAAACCGGTTTGGGAGAAGGCAAGGCCCCAGAGGTGGCTTTTCCATTTGCCCGAGCTGCCCCCCCCCGCATGCGAGAGAACGGCTCGGGCAAATGTAGAAGCCACCTCTGGGGCCTTGCCGGCTCCCAAACAGCGGGTTGGAAGAAGGCAAGTCCCGAGATTGGCTCCATTTCCCCAGTTCGCCCTCACAAGCAGAGCGAGCCTGGGAACAGGCCCTGCCTGGGAGCCGGGTTTGGGCAGCTCGCCTCTTCCGCCAGGTTCCGCGGAAGACGCGAGCCGAGCCGGACAAACTCGGCTCTCAGGCAGGGCCTGGGCCCTGCGGGGAGCCATTTTCCCGCTTTGCGCCAGCTTCCCGCCTCCTCCTCCTCCTCCTCCTGTGGGCTCACTTCTGGAGGAGGAGGAGAGCCTGGCCTGGCCCCGCCCCATCCCTCCTGAGCCTCCCCTGCCTCTCCCCTGCCTCTCTAGGTCCTAGAGAGGGTCGTGTTCCCCACCCGCTGCCCTGCAATCGGCTGGTGTGCAGCGGGAAAACCTCGGAGGGGAAGAGGGGCGGGGGGAAGAGGTTTTCTTGCGGCACACCAGCTGATTGCTCACGGCACACTAGTTTGCCGGGGCACAGCGGTTGACAATGACTGTTCTAAAGTGACTCAGAGGGAAAAGGAAAGGCCTCAGGCAGTCAGCCACTGCGGCCCACAGCAAAGGACCAAACTTGGCAAATGGGACCAATGGCCCACTTCACAACCTGGTGTGGTTTAGGGCAGGATGGGCCACGAATGATGGGATTTCCAGTACCTTCACCTCATTCACTTCCCAAACAACACTGTAGCCCCTATAAATCACAGACCAGGCCCAAAATTGACAGCAAGGCTTCCTTAACTTGATTTTCCTGACTAGGCCTCAGCTCATGTGATATTGTTAGGCTTCCTCAACTTGATTTTCCTGACTACACCCCCAACAATGACAGAACAAGACCAAACTTGGCACACAGATCCCCCAAGGTACACCCTACATCCTGGAGCAGTTTGAGGGAGGATGGACCATGGATGATGGGACTTGCAGTACTTCAATTCACTTCCTTAGAGCACTGTGGCCCACACCAATGACGAATCAGGACCAATCTTGGCACACAGAGGCCCAATGGCCCACTTTACAAACCTGCTGCGGTTTACGGCACGAAGGCTCACAAATGATGAGCCTTCACCCAATTCATTCCCCACAGAACATTGCAGCCCCTACAAATCAGAGACCAGGCCCAAACTTGGCACACAGAGTACCCATGACCCACTCTACATCCTGGTGCAGTTTTGAGTGGGACGGACCATGGATGATGTGACTTGAAGTACTTTCACTCACTTTCTGAGACCGCTGTGACCCTCATCCAATGACTGATCAAGACCACACTTGACACACAGAGCCCTCATGACCCACTCTACATCCTGGTGCTATTTGGAGGGGGATGGTCCATGGCCAATGGGACTTGCAGTACCTTCACTAAGTTCTTGAGACCACTGCAAGCCATATAAACATCTAAAAGGAACCAACCTTGGCACACAATGCCTTCCTCAAATAACCCGGGCACCGCCGGGTCCTCAGCTAGTATGAATATAAAAAAGAAAAGTACCTAAACAGTATATGGTGTGGCATGCATATTATTTTTCAACTATTCTTGGTTGGAGCTGTGTCTATTCAGCTTTGATTTTGGGGAGACAATGAATTTTAGGCGTTGTGTTTTGACTGTTGTGTTTTTAAGGGATCCACTACATTGTCGTATTAGTGCAATTGCACCCCATTTTTACTGCTATGGCTCAATGTTATGAAATTCTAGCAGCTGTAGTCTTACAAGATCTTTAGCCAAATAGATTTGGTGCATCATCAAACTACAACTCTTAGGAAACCATAGGATTAAGTGACTGCTTACACTGACCTTTTTTTTCCTGGCATTACTTCGTGAACGAAGATTCTTAAGAAGGACTCATCCGACGCTTTCTACAAGCGCCTTGATGGCTAAAAAGGCCAATCCGAGATAGGCAAGTCCAGTTGCAGAAAGCACAGCAGAAAGTCTCCTTGGGTGATGTTGTTTCCAAGTTGCAGTTCTTTCCATTTAATGTAGCTTCAAATCAGTATTGAAAAAAAGTAGATTCACTGTTTAGATGATTACAGAAGAAGTCATCAAACCAGTTTGAGACCCAGATGATGATTTTACAAACCATAGAGCATTGATGTGCTTTACGGGTTTTCTTTTGTATTCTATGTGTGTTTGTTGTCTGGCTGCCGTAGTCTTAAACTACATTTAATGGTCATTGTAGATGGAGTCCAAGTCACATTAGTTCTATGGTGTATATGCATCCTAAGCCTCCCATGACAGCATCTCTAATTTTAAATTACAGTAGAGTCTCGCTTATCGAACATAAACGGGCCGGCAGAATGTTGGATAAGCAAAGATGTTGGATAATAAGGAGGGATTAAGGAAAAACCTATGAAACATCAAATTACATTATGATTTTTCAAATTAAGCACCAAACCATGATGTTTTGCAACAAATCCACAGGAAAAGCAGTTCATATACACAGTAACGTTATGTAGGAATTACTGTATTTACCAGTTTAGCACCAAAACAGACAAGGGGTCTTTCTTTCTCCCACCCTGGACATTATTCCAGGCTGGAGGAAGACTCCATTGGATAATACAGAATGTTGGATGAGCGAAGGTTGGATAAGTGGGACTCTACTGTATTAGGAAAGGATGCACTCAACTCAAGGGACTTTTCTTCTGTGGAATTCTGTCATTGAATGCCCTTTGCTTGGAGGCTGATTAGCAATGACACTGAGTTCATCCAAAATCAAGTTAAAAAAATCAAAGCTTTGAGAGAGTAAAGATCTTGCCTTAAAATTTTATAAATATATGATTATAAATATAAATTGTTTCCTTCTCCGTTGGTGCCCCCTTGTTGTTGGGGAGAGGCTTGTGTACCCTAATGAAGTCATGAGCTATGCTGGTGGTGGCATAATAGCCACCGGTAGGGCCTCCCATGCCAGACAGGTCACAACCGAAGGGTCTGACAAAGAGCGTCAGTGGGCAGGATGGGCTCTCTAGCCTTTTGGCAACCATCCTAAGAGAAGGAAAACTCAAAATTCAAATTCGGGCAGATGGTGCTTGTCTAATCTTGTAAGGTCAACCCCCATGCAAGGGCGCCGAACGGATTTGGGTTCGCCCGAAGAGACTTATGGAACCCGAAAGGTTCCTGAATGCTCTGAGGGA
This sequence comes from Anolis apletophallus, assembly GCA_030556195.1. Classification (NCBI taxonomy): domain Eukaryota; kingdom Metazoa; phylum Chordata; class Lepidosauria; order Squamata; family Anolidae; genus Anolis; species Anolis apletophallus. The sequence continues at coordinate 43,099,260 of JARBWK010000009.1, read as the reverse complement.
TCTGGAGTCTATCAGCGTCTCAGTCGATGAGCAGGTTCACTCCTGGAACACCTCTCTTGCTAGAGCTCTCGACGAGATTGCCCCAGGCGTCCTCTCCGACCCGCAAACATCGATCTCCTTGGTACACAGCAGATCTTAGGTCGATGAGCGGGAGAGGAGACGACTAGAGCGCGTGTGGAGGAAACTCCGCGACGGAGCCTCAGTATCAGCTTATAAGCTATTCAAAGATGCTTATGAGCGTGCTGTCAAGGCGGCCAAAAATGTGTACTTCTCCGCCTCGATAGCGTCTGCTAGCTCACGCCCGGCCCAATTGTTCAAGGTAATTCGGTCTTTGACGACGGTCCCTACTGTCCCAAAAATAGTGATCAGGCCCTCACTGCCGGTGCTTTCCAGAACTTCTTCACAGACAAGATACTAAGCCTCCGCCGGGACCTTCCAGCCACGGTTGACACAGTAAGAGAACTTGAGACCCCGTGGCCCTCCGCCGGGACCACCCTCGACCGGTTTCGGCCACTGGACGAGATGCTGTTGATAAGATAGTGGCTGCAACTAGGCCTACCACCTGCTCCTCGACCCGTGCCCCTCCTGGCTTGTTAGATCGTGCCTGGAGGGGTTACGTGGCCTCTGTTGAACATCGTAAACAGCTCCCTTGAGCAAGGAGTCTTTCCAGAGTGCTTAAAAGAGGCGGTGGTAGCTCCATTACTGAAGAAACCGTCACTAGACCGGCGGTTCCCTCCAACTACCGACCAGTGTCGAACCTTTCGTACCTGGGGAAGGTAGTTGAGAGGGCAGTAACGGAGCAGTTGCAGTCCTTCTTAGATGATGCAACATGGCTAGACCCCTTCCAGTCCGGCTTCCGTTCGGGGCACGGGACGGAGACGGTTCTGGTCTCCATCACAGACCAACTCCGCTGCCAGCTCGACCAAGGCGGGTCTGCGCTGCTCGTGTTATTGGACCTCACGGCAGCGTTTGACACGGTCGACCACAATCTATTGATCCACCGCCTGGCCGTGGCTGGAGTGAGGGGGACAGCCCTTAAATGGCTGACCTCCTTCCTCCACCAGCGGTCTCAGCGTGTGAGGAGGGGCGAGGTGGTCTCCGAGGGCTCCCCACTACTCTGTGGGGTCCCCCCAGGGGGCCATTCTCTCCCCTCTGTTATTTAACATCTACATGCAGCCGCTTGCACAGCTGGTGCGGAGTTATGGGCTGGAATGTCACCAGTAGGCTAACGACACCCAGCTCATTCTGAGGATGGAGGGCAGGCCGGGTTCTGTCCCCGATAATTTCCAACACTGCCTCGAAGCCGTTACTGGATGGCTGCGAGCCAGTAGGTTGAGGGTGAATCCAGCGAAGACGGAGATCTTGTGGCTGGGTCGCCCGGGTGATGTTAATGTCCAGCTTCCGAGCCTGGACGGTGCGGTGTTATGCCCATCGCCTTCCGTAAAGAGCCTGGGGGTCCATTTGGACTCCCAGCTGACCATGGAGGCCCAGGTCTCTGCGGTCAGCAAGATCGCTTTTTTCATCTGCGACAGGCAAGGTGGCTGGCCCCCTATCTCTCCCGGAACGATCTAGCCACGGTGATCCAAGCCACAGTCATCTCAAGACTGGATTACTGCAACGCGCTCTACGTTGGCCTTCCTCTGTCGGTGACCAGGAAGCTGAGGCTAGTGCAGAACACTGCCGCCCGGCTCCTGTCTGGCACGCCAGCTGGCGCCCACATAACACCTGTTTTGCAGGATCTGCACTGGCTGCCAATTGAGCACCGGATCACCTTCAAAGTGTTGGTCCTCACCTTTAAGGCCTTACACGGCCTGGGGCCAGCGTATTTGAGGGATCGTCTCACCCCATATTGCCCTCCGAAATCACTTCGGTCTGAGGACTCCAATCTCCTGGAGATACCTTCAGCTAAACTCGCAAGGCTGACTGCTACCCGCCGGAGGGCGTTCTCTGTCATAGCACCTACGCTGTGGAACGCCCTCCCGGCCGGAACTCGGGCTATGACGGACTTGCTCCCATTTAGACGAGCCTGTAAAACATACCTGTTTAAGCAGGCCTTTGGTGAGTAAGTCCCGCCCATGCCCCGCCATCTATTCGTTCTTCTGAGGATGATGTGCTGTTCATTGTGTTAACTGTGTTATTAATTACTATACTGCTGTTGTTTTTAATTGTTTTTAACTGCTTATTGCCTGTATTTTACTGTGCCCTTCGGCTCCTGTAAGCCGCCGCGAGCCTCAGGGAGTCGGCGGCATAGAAGCCCGAATAATAAATAAATAATAAATAAATAAATAAATAACTAAAATCTAAGGGAAGGAAACTCAAATCAAACCTATGATCTGAGGGCCAGCTTGCTAGGCCCTGGCAGACGAGCCTTTGGTTTAAAGGGTGAGGCCAGTTCTGTCCATGCTGTGCTCCACCAGAAAAATCCATTGCACAGGCTTGAAGGGCACATCCAATTTCATTTCCATTTATCCAGTTGGCTAGCCACAACCAATGGGCATCTTCTTCTGGCCTCATATCGGGAGGCATGGAGTCTCACTATCCACAATGCTGTGACCTCTTTCGAGAAATCATGCCAAACGAGTCTTGAAGAGAAATGACAACACAGAAAAAAAACTGCAACCTGGAAACAACATCGCCCAAGAAGACTTTCTGCTGTGCTTTCTGCAACTGGACTTGCCTATCTCAAATTGGCCTATTTAGTCATCAACGTGCTTGTAGAAAGCGTGGAATGAGTCCTTTCTGAACCTTTGTTTGCGAAGAAAAGCCAAGATCATAAATTGTTTCAATGGTTCTGTTTCTAGATTATTTTTAATTGTTAAATAGGATTCTTGCTCTTTCAAATATCTAAATCATTTTGCTACATGCCAGTTTGGAATTTTATTTATGCATGAAGAAACAAACATGTGTTCAAACCAAATACATAAAAATATCCTTCCTTAGGGTAGTCTTTTTTCTTTTCTTATCTTTTCCTTTCTTCTTTTTCTCCTTTGTTCTTTGGGGGGGGGGGTACAAAGAGCTTCTTGCTTATGTAGAATAGGACACTGGCCTTGGCCAACTCAACTGAAACCAGCATCCCCCCCTCCCCATATGACCACAAACCACCTCAAAGTGTCTTGAACTGTGACATGCAAAATTACAGGCTCTGCTTTTGGTGCATGAGTGGGACAAGTCATTCATCGTGTGCAGGGAATTATTATGAGCTGAAGCTGGGACCAACTTTTCACATATGGGAAATTTAGAATGAATTTAATACACACATATGAGGAATTCGGAAATAAGCCAAAAGCATTTTCGCTTTGGGGAGGAGTAAGACATAGTTTTCCCTCTCCATTTTGTCCATGATAATCCTGAGTCAATACTCAGGCTAAGAGAAGCAGATTGACTCTAAAACAATGTAAGCAGCCTATGCCCCAGTGGGAAGTAGAGCCAGTCCAACACCCTAACCATTACGCCACAATGGGTGTTGTCTGTAGAGTTCTTCCAGATTTCCCCTAAACTTGAACTCCAAGATAATGGTAAGGTTTCAATCTGGGAAAAACATCTGAGAAATTTTAAGAAAAACTGAAAGGGATCTGAGCGGATGATTTGTGAATTTTCTTAAGGGAATTTTGCACACATGAACATTGCATGAAGTCCAGCTGTTTTCTGCACTGGATTTCATTACCTGGCTGCTATTTCATATTTTCTGTTGATTTTGCTTTTTCCTTACTTTTTCCTCTGGCTCTGGTCACAGGGAATTGAGAAGACAGAATCTAAACATAAAATGTAAGGTCGGAGTGTGAAGACTGGAATGACTCCACGTTCCAAGTCCAGTATAAAGAGGGAGGGGATTCCAAATTGTTTACTGTTCTTAATTGTAAAATTGCATCATAATCATATATGTCACAATTCCAAATATTTACAAGGTATATTGTATTTTAAGAACTGATCCGTGAAATTTTGGTCAGTTTAAATGAATAGCGAAATATTTGAAATCACCAGTGTCCTAATAAAGCCTTTCTCTTTGGCTTGGCAGCTACAACAGACTTTCCACCAAGTGCTCTTTGGCAGGGAAACATGCAATTTTAGATACAACTGGATGACGTGTATCGCTCCCAAATTCAAGGAAACATCCTAAAAATAAAGACAGCCCTTCAAGTGAGTGGAATTACCAGGATGAATAAACTTTGAATATTGGGTAAACCTTATCATCCTATTACAAGTTAAATTGCAGACACCGTGGTCTCAAATGCATTCAGTAGTTTCTCTTGCAAACAATGTTGGCAACGTTTCTTCAATATGAATGAAACTACATGGTGCAGCTCTCAATGGAAGCATCTATTTCCCTTTGAGAAATCTTAAATTTCTTTTGTGGACAATGTAGTGTTTCAAATTAGTAAGTGAAGTTTCCAGATGGTTCCCAGGTGATGTCTTATCTATGCAGTTTATGTGACTAGATCTGTTTAGTTTCAGCATCAGCGAAAAAGTATCAAGTACTTATAGTAGGTATGGAAACTTCCGGCCTTCCAGATGTTTTGTATTTCAGCTCCAAGAAACCAAAGTCAGTAAATGATGATGGAGCTGTAGTTTAAAACATGTGGAAAGGCTCCCCATTCCTGCTATTGTACTCCTCAGAAGGCTTAATTAGCAAAAGCAATGCACAGTAATGGCTTCCATGTCAGTTAGGTGGTGAATTTGCTTTGGGTTCTAGTATGAATTTTAAAGGAGCTATCCAAGGGGTTGAACCCTAATGTCTAAATATGTTCAGCACCATGGATAGCTCATTTTAAACTTAATGTCAACTCAGTGGCTGGTAGGCCTGGTTAATTCATGGTTCTAAATGCTTCAAAAATACTTACAAAACTAAAGTTCTGGTGGTGAACATTTCAGAACTCTACCAAAATTTCATTAATATTTCATTATTGTCAATTTTTAAGACAGAACCAATTAGGAACTGCCATGTATAATGAAATTTTGAAAGTTTTGTTAGAGTTCTGAAATGTTCACTACCAGAACTTTTGTTTTGTAAGTACTTTCGAAGCATTTAGAACCATGGATCAACCAGGCCTAGTGGCTGGAATCCTGTTGGTCAGTCTCAACTAAAATATTCTCACTAAATCATCTGTTGATTGATGAGCTTGTGCCTTTGATTTGGAAATACTCTCGATTCAGATCTAGTTTGGATGGTTAGCACTTTTGAAACAGGTTCCGAAATGTCTGCTTGATGCCCCCGGCCCCAATATTAAGAATTTTAATCAAAAGGAGCCTTTGATTCTTAAGTTTCAGATACGAGGGTGAGTCAATAAGTCTGTGACTTTTTGAACAAAACATAGGTTTTTGGATTAAAAAATAATTTTATTTTTCAACGTAGTCTCCTTTGAGCTCTATACATTTTGTCCAACATTTCTCCAATTTTTTTATCCCTTCCAAATTTGTCGAGGTCATCAAAATAGGTCTTTGTTTGGGAGATAATTTCATTGTTGGAGTCAAATTTCTTTCTGCTGAGCCATTTCTTCAGGTTTGGAAACAAGAAATAGTCACTCGGGGCTAAATATGGAGAACAGGGAGGATGGGGGAGCAATTCGTATCCCAATTCATGGATTGTTGCTATGGAAACTGCACATGTGTGCACCCTTGCATTGTCCTGGTGCAAAAAAAACCCCTTTTTCTTGGCCAAATGCGGTCGGTTTTTTTTCAAATCCTCATCAAATCAACCCAATAGATTGGCATATTAGCCATTGATTGTTTAACCTTTTTGAAGATAGTCAATGTAGATTATACCACGTGCATCCGGAAAAACGGTCGACATGACTTTATTGGCTGACAAACCCACCTTGGCCTTTTTTGGTGCCGATTCACCCCAAGAAACCCACTGTTTTGACTGCTGTTTGGTCTCTGGTGTGTTGTGGTGGAGCCACGTTCTGTCCACGGTTACGAAATGGCACAAAAACTCATCCATATTGCAGTTGAACAATGCCAAACACTCCTGCGAAATTGTCTCATGATTGCCTTTGTGGTGGATTGTGAGCAAATGCGGCACCCATCTTGCGGAAAGCTTTCTCATACCCAAGTGATCATTTAAAATTGAAACCACTGAGCCATGTGAGATGCCTATGGCTTCCACAATCTCTCGCACTTTCAATCTCCGATTGGCCAACACCATATCGTGATTTTTTTCAATTGTTTCGGGTGTAGAGACCTCAATTAGACATCCAGAACATTCGGCATCTTCTGTGCTTGTATGGCCACAACGAAATTCAGTAAACCACTTTTTAAACATTGAAATGGATGTTGCAGAGTCCCCATAGTATTTATCAAGCTTAGCCTTGGTTTGAGTGATGATTTTTTTCAGCAAAAAATAATGCTTAATGAGCACACAAAATTCACTTTTTTCCATTTTCTCCTCAAATCACGCGGTAGTCTGCTATAAATGGCTGTCAAACACAAACTAAATGATGCAGCTTCTTCAAATTTTGACAGGAGTCAACTAACAGATGCTTGTTGACGGGAGCAATGTTGCCCTTTCAGTTAAGAGGCAGGAAGTTCAAAAAGTCACAGACTTATTGACCCGCCCTCGTACATTCGGATGTAGCTGTGGCAGAGCTAAAATGCACAGGTCAACCAAGCCCTGCTGAGAGGTGAAGCCAAACCTATTGTCATGCCTCTCTAACCAGTCAGGACTGATGGAGGAGGGAGAGGGAGGCAGAGGCGGAGATTGCTAAAACTGTTGCTTTTAAAAACTTTGAAAATTCCCAAAAAATCCATGGATGGGTGAAATGTTATAGGCAAAGGGTGGAAAATATGTTCTACCATTGTAGCACGTTTCACCCCAATAGCTTTAAAAATGAGGGAGATAGGAGCCCTACTTATAGTTCTTTTCAACAGCTGAAAATAAGTGCCTTAATCAGAGCCAGCTCATAATATCTTGATGGAGTGATCCTTTTAGCTGATTTTGTCAACTTTTTCTAATAGCTGTCTTCTGTGGCATGGACTGAATGACTTTGTACCCACAAGCAGTAATCTCTCACATGTCTTATATACCATAAAGCTCCAATAGTGGGATAATGCCAATTCCCCATATCTATATGTAGTTGTTGTTTCTTGTTCATTCAATTATGGTGACCCCATAAATGAGAGATATCCAAGAGCTAGGCATGAGAAAAAAGTTATGAAAATTAAAAGATTCGGAAGAAATTCGTAAGAAATGCTACTTTTGAGTATTTCCGCATCTGGAACGCCAACCAGGAAGTGGACTTTCTTTATAGAACTTCGGGGGCCAGGGTTTTCTTAAGTATCATTATTAGGTCGTAAGGAGGGGGGGCACCCTCCTTCTCTCTCACCACCCTCCCGCCTCCCTTGCCAATAAGTATTATGGCAAGGCAAGCCCTAAACTCGCTCCTTCTTTCGGCTGGAAGCCTGGAAAAATGTAAACAGAGAGGTTTACTCAGAAGTAAATCTGCAAAGGAGAGCACTTTGGATGAAGTGCCCTCCTTTGCGGATTTACTTCTGAGTAAACCTCTCTGTTTACATTTTTCCAGGCTTTCCTGCCCCTCCTGCCTGCCAGGATCTAAAGCATCAAAGAGTATTGGGGTAGTATACCTACATTCCATGCACATGCAATAATACAGCAGTAATAACAATGGGTATAAGAAGAGGTAAAATTCAAACCAAAGTATTCTGACTGTGGTCCCTTCTCAAGCGGTGCAAACTGCAAACAGGAGGCAGCCTCTCCTGGGAAAAGCCAAACGCCTGGGCACAGCGTTTGCTTGCTGCAGAATCCCGGGCTCATAGAGAAGAGCCCGTTTGCACCGGTTGAGGAGGGACCAGTCAGAATACTTCGGTTTGAATTTTACCTCTTCTTATACCCATTGTTATTACTGCTGTATTATTGCATGTGCATGGAATGTAGGTATATGACCAGTTGGATTACTTATAATATTTAGGCACTTACTCTATCAGTTAGCATTCATTCTATTATACATTAGGTTGGTTTCTCACAGGATCTAAAGCATGCCAAGCCTTGATGCGCCTTAGATCCTGGCAGGGCAGGAGGAGTGGACGGGCTCCTGCCCCTTCTGCCTGCCAGGATCTAAAGCCTTGAAGAGGCTTCATGACGGGCCAACTTCAGCCCTCCAGGTGTTTTGGACTTCAACTCCCACCATTCCTCACAGCCTCAGGCCTCTTCCTTTTCCTCTCAGCCTGGGCAAACTTGGGCCCTCGCTCCCTCAGGATCGGGGTGAGAGAGAGGCAGCGAGGAGCGAGGGGGCCCTCCTCCTCCTTTTTTGCTGCTTCCAAGAATAGAATACCCCTCCCTCCCTCCCTCCTTCCCTCCCTCCTTCCTATTTGGAGAGTCCCATCTAGAATTCAGTGTGGTTTATTCAAGTTTTGGCCTACAACTCCCAGAAATCCCAGCCAATTTACCAGCTGTTAGGATTTCTGGGAGTTGTAGGCCAAAACCATCTGAATGCGCATGCGCTGGCATACGAACTACTAACGAATTTCGTTAGTAATTACGTTACATTTTAGAAATTTTGGAATTTTTTTGTAAGTCTTTCTATTACTAATCAACCCCCCCCCCCCCAATTAGATTTTCGATTTCCTATTTTTGGGTTCTAAACCATGCCTGCTAAGAGCCTTAACCAACAACTGCTCTATGTGGGTATATTTGTCTAATTGAAGGTTTTTGGCTCAAGGTGCAATTGGGGACAGTAATTGAAAGGTTTAAAACTGTCTATTGAGTAGAGTGAAGTCTCCAAATGATCAATATGCATATAGAATCACTGCAAAATTCCTCTTTTGTAGACAGTATTATGTTCCTTATGGTGTGTTGGGTGTTCCATGTTTCATTTCATTTCAATTTATTATTTGATGAGTCACTCTCCACTGGAGTGCTCTGAGCAGCTTACACAGCAATAAAATAGCAAACATATCAACGATAAATAACAAATTAAAAGCTTTGACGAAAAGCCAAGTTTTGAGAGCTTGAGTGAAAGATCACAAATCAAGTATAGCTCTAATGTATGGAGCTAAGGAATTCCACAAGGTTGGGGCAAGAACCGAGAAGGCCCTGTGCCTCGTGGAGTCAAGGCATGCCTCCCTAGGACCAGGAACAAACAAGAGGTTTTCTTGAGCTGATCTTGGTGGTCTCTGATGACAAGTATGTGAGAGACAATCTCTGAGGGATTTAGGGCCTTGACCATAGATGGCCCTGAAAGCCAGAACCAGTGTCTTATAGGAAGCCCGATGTTCAATTGGGAGCCAATGGAGGTGCTGTAACACTGGAGCAATGTGATGTCTCATTGGTGTCTGAGTAAGTAATCTGGCAGCTGCATTTTGAACCACTTGGATCTTCCGTGTCACTGAAAGAGGAGTACCAGCATACAATGCATTACAGTAGTCCAGCCTCGAGGTAACTGTGGCATGGATTACCGTTGCAAGGGCCTCTGTTGGAAGGTAAAAAGCCAGCTGCCTCGCTTGTCGGATTCCAGCCTGGGAGATGACTCACAGCATTGACATGTATTATAACGCGGAAACGCGAAATCTCCTGTATCGACTTTGAGTCCTTATTGTGTTACTACAACACTGGGGAGGAGTGGTCAGAAGTTTCGAGCACCCTGGGGAAGCGGAGTTTACGCGAAATGGCCATCTTGGCGTCGTCAGCTTACCTCCAGCCGTTGGCGCCTGCCCATCCAGCAGCTTGCCAGTTCTTCAACCCACCAAGGCTCCCTTTCTGACTCAGTCATTAGCCTATGAGTTATTATACTCTTGACTATTGATAGGGGTACACAGATTCTGTTGGAATATTGTACTTGGCCCTATACCACTGTAGAGGCACTACTATTGTTATTATGTGAATTTGGAACACTGTGAATGAATTGCATTGTGCTTTTTGTGAGATTGTAATGCTATTTAGCACTTGAATTTGTTCATATGATTATACCTGTGATTTTTACCCCAAACACGTGTCTATACCTTTATTCCCATAGATCTGCCCCTTTATGCCCTGTGGTTTAGCTTTGTGTATAGTGAGTTGTTACCAGTGATTGCTCTGTTTGTGTATAGGAGGTAGAAAAAGGCCTGCTTACTGCTTACTGATGGTGGAAATCTGAGCTTCCATCGTCAGCTGGGAATCCAGCAAGATACCGAGGCTCTTCACTGTAACAGACGGAGCTAAGGATTCACCATCAAAGGTGGGCAGAAGGCAAGCCAGTTCCCGGGGCTGACCGGGCCATAAGATTTCAGTTTTGGCCAGGTTCATCTTAAGTCTACTCATGCGCAGCCAGCTTGTCACAGCTTCCAAGCACAAGGAGAAGTTATCAGGAATTGTTGTTCTCCCAGATTCTAGATGCAAAAGGAGCTGGGTGTAGTCGGCGTACTGGTAATATTCTAAGCCGAAGCTCCTCACTAACTCAGCCAGTAGTTGTACATAGATAGAGGATAGCTCCTTGTGGTACTCTGCACTGGAGAGGGGACCTCCCATTCTACCCATTGGCTACAACCCCTGAGGAATGACTCAAACCATTTAAGGGCCACCCCTTGGACTCCTCTAGCGGCTAGGCATTGTGTTATTAGGTCATGGTCCACAGTGTCTAATGCTGCGGTGAGATTGAGAAGCACCAGCAGCACCGATCCACCCCAGTCGAGTCAGCGATGGATGTCAACAGAGATAGCCACCAAGATGGTCTCCGTTCCATGGCCAGGGCGGAAACCGTATTGAAAAGGGTCCAGTCTGTTAGTGTCATCTAAGAACTGTTGAAGTTGACCCACCACTGCTCGTTCGATCATCTTACCCAGGAACAAAAGATTTGAAACTGGACGATAGTTCGATGGAATCGATGGATCCAAACCTGACTTCTTCAGGAGAGGACGAACTATTGCCTCCTTCAGACTCTCTGGAAAAAAAACCCTGTTCCAAAGAGCTGTTGATTATGGACATCAATGTTGATTGAATGGAGATGGTTTTCAAATCAATAATTAAATGAACTATTATAGTATTATAGATTTTGGCATCTCCACATCCCAGTTTATGCAGACATTTGCAGTATGAGGAGTGATGGGTATATTATGTAAGGATCACAATTGCAGGTATAAAAAACTATAAGTGTATTTGCATTGTAGAATTAATTAGTTTGAAACCATTTGAACTGCCATAATTCATTGATATTGAATCATGGGAGTTTTAACTTTCCAGTGTCTTCAGCATTACATGCCAAAGAATTATGTACCCTCACCAAACTTTAAGTACTAGAATTCCATAGCATTTACTTGTTGCAGTCACGGTAGTGTCAAACTTTATTAATTCTACTGTAAATGTACCCTGTGTGTAAATAACATCACATTTCTAATTCTCCTCCCTCCCCCTGCCCCATCTTTGATTTGTATTGGTTTGGGAGATTGTTTTATTCTTACATGAAAACTTATATGAAAGGCGTAGGCATTAGAATATTACAGGGGATTTCAAAGCTATGCCCATGAATCTGGAGAGCCTTGATGTCCAAGTTGTTATTTCATTTCCCCTCCCAGTTAAAGGACATATCCCTGGAAGGCAGTAAAAGATAATAGAAGGGAATACCTGGCTTCATAGATGGTATTGCCAGGAACAATTTGGCGTCCTGGACCATGGTCTGAAATTTAATGAAATCGGATTTCTGGATGGCTTGCACATCACAATAAAATATATCTTCTGGTGCTAATGTGGACTAGCAAACTTAACTTTGATAGATTATCCATGGAAACATTTCAAATTACATGCTTCTGTTAGAATTCCATTACTGTTAGAATTCCATTACTTTACAAATGTAGTTGTATAGAGTTCACCTATAGGACAAATTGATCATTTCCCATATCACTGAGTCAGCTAGCCAGCCTATGTATGACAGTATGTGGAAATGTCACTCACTAGACAGCATGGCAATCAGGCTGATAGACTCTAGTGCAAGTGTGCAATCATGAGGGTAAAGGTTCTTTAAAAATAGATTTCCTTTTTGTGAGTTCTTCAACCATAGTGGTTCTGTGAGATTGGACACCTTCTATTTTGAGATTAGGAGTCACCGAGTAGTTAATCCTTGAGGTAAAGGAGAAGATGACAATCAAAAGAGGTTTTGGAGATGATCGCTGAATCGTAAATCTTCAATCATATTCTCCTGAATAGAATCCTTAAACATTTGTTCCAGGTGTTATGTTTTCTGGGGCTGTGCAAATCTTCACTTTAAAATAGTTAGTTATATGTAATTTGTAAGTTTTGTATATATGAACTGATATGAAGAAACCGGGGGACGGGATTCCCAAGCAAAAATTTAAGAATCAAAACTCACCCAATACTTTTTCATTTTAATTCCTTAATCATTGGAAATCACTTTCATTTTCAGCGCAAGTGAAGTAAAGCCGAAAAGGCTACCATTCCTCTTTAAATTATGAACAGATAGGTTCTCATCATGAGGAGAAGAAAGCACCAGGATGGGACAAGCTAAGTGAGCTGGAAAAGAGAATGAGATGGCACAGAATTCTGAAAAATGTAGTTTAGAAAGGCGAGGAGCCCCATGGCAGATAATTCAAAACCCTAAACTACATTTCCCAGAATTCGGCTCAGAATCAATAAGGCAGTTAAGACAGGGGAAAGATTTGTATCTCCTAGCAGCAACCAGAGTTCTAATAAATGGTTGAGTCTGCAAAGAAGAGGACTGACTGATACTTCGGTAGTAAATAAATCTGTGCTGGGCTGGGAAGAAATAGAAGTTTTATAGGTTAAAGGCATGCAGTGAGATAGCTGTTGTGGCTTTAAAAATGGATTTGCCATTTCTTTAAAAAAATTCCCAGAAATCTGTAGATGTATGAAATTTTTAAATTTTGATGGAATAACCCCATTGTCTTGTGTCATTGTATAGAAAATGCAAGGAGATAGCTCTTGTGTGTTTTTTTTAAAGTTAGTAAAAACTTTGAAAATTCTCTGAAAATCTGTGGATGAGTGAAACATTCTGAAACTTGCTGGACAAACCGTGGTAAAATGTGTTCTATAATCATAGCAAGTTTCATGACAATAGTTCTAGCAATGAGGGAGAAAGTAGCCTCTGAAGTTTTCCCCATAGCACTATTATTTAACAAAAAGTAACAGAAAAGTAGTTAACTTGTTATAATTATGATACTGTCCTTGTCCAATTTCGTAAACACTTTAGAGATGATTTCCCCCCACCATGTACTGTATATTCTGGGGTACTAGACAACTGGGGCTATAAGACAACCCCCCAACTTATCATTTCAAAATAATGAGTTAGCTGATTTGAGGCGAAGGAGGGCGAACGCAGCTCTGCCCCTCCTCTGCCTCACTCGGCTCAGAAGCTGCTGCTGATGAGCCTTGCCGTGCACAGCTGATTTGAGGCAAAGGAGGGTAAACATGGTTCTGCCTCTCCTTCGCCTCGCTCGGCTCAGAAGCTGCTGCTGGCAAGCCTTGCCAGCACCTCCCTCCTTCCTTCCTCACCTGCATCCAAATAAGACCATCCAAAGAAGATTCTCCCATGCCTCCATGCCAGCATGGGAGGAAGAGGCAGAGAGCTTGGCTCTGGCACCGCCTCCACCTTTCCCCTGCCTTCCTACTGGAAGGAAGGACGCGCACACTCTCCCTCCAGCCAAGATGGCGAGGGTGCTTCGAGGCACGGCCATGGCACTGAAGGGAGTCAGGAAACTATGGAGTTCCTCCTCCTCTCCGTGTCCTTCCTCCGCCCTCCTCCTCCTCCCTCTCTCCTAAGGTACGGTAGTTGTATTTTATGTTTTTTCTTTTAAATTTTTTTTAAAATTCTATACCTGGTGTACTAGACTTTTCTTAAGATTTCCCAGGGCTAAAAAGTCATCTAGTATGCCGGAATATACGGTAATTTCATAATGAGTATTGAAACATTTTTTCATTTATCGCACAGGCCTACATAGTTGCCTAACATTAAGTTACTTAGTGCTCCAGCTAATACAGTATAACATTACTTATTATGAACAAAAACAGAAATTAAGGAGTGTAATGAAAGCAGAATTTCATCCGCCTTACCCCATATGTTCCCCCGAGATCACTACGCTCGGAAGAGCAGAACCTTTTGGTTATTCCATCATCCCGCTCCTGCCATCTATCCAGCACAAGACAACTTGCCTTTTCGGCTGCGGCACCTGTGCTCTGGAATTCGCTTCCAGGTCATATTCGGGAAATTCCAGAACTCGCCCCTTTCCGAAGGGCATGTAAGACTGCCCTCTTCAGGCTGGCGTTTGGCTAAACCCAAATGCAATCAACATGCTCACTACTGATCCAAGAATTGTAGTCCTGTGGTCACTATGGCCATGCATTCGTTTTTACTGTATATTTGATTGTATGTTTTACTGAATGTCTTATTGTACATTTTAATTGCTGTAATCCGCCCCGAGCCTGCAGGGAGGAGCGGAATATAAAATGGAATAATAAATAAATAAAAAATAAATAAATAAATAAATAAAATCCATACATTTTTCTAAGCTTTAGGAAATGAAATCCCTCATTGTATCTTTTTTATCTGTAAAAGAAACACAGACTGGATGGGCAATTTGCTTCATCCATTTTTAATAGACCTATCCAATTTGCACTTCCTGGATTTGAACATGAAAACAATTGCAATTTGTGATAAGAGATTTTTGCGCTATAGACAGTCTTAATTTTTTTAAACAACAACAACAACAAGTAATTGAGAACATGTGCATATTTGGTTAAAGTATCAGGAAAATTATGTAATAGAAAGAATACATATCCAATGTGATCAATGAGTACATATGAAAAAGGTGTCCATGTGAAAAATTTGTGCAAACATATGGACCAGGCAATTTCTAGGTTTGGAGGATAAAAAAGCTCATAAGAATCTGAAAGGTAATGAGCATGGTGGGTGGGAAGAACAAACTGAAAAAAATACCAAAGTTACCTTTCCCCTGAAGTTTAACATCCTCCTTTTGGATAATTTCCCATCCTTGCCATGGAAGAGACCATGAGACATAGCTAGGCAAGGAAGTGTATCACATGTTGACCCCAGAACATGAGATAATTTCTAGCATATGTTGTAAAAGAAGAAAATCCATTTTTGGCAGCAGCACCACTTTTCTTATAATGTATAGTTCTGTTCTGAGCTTAAGTGTTCTACAAACATGAAGAGTAAGGAAGTGATGCTATGAAATAGCTCCTAACACGTTTCTCATTTACATGAGATAAGCTTGAATGGAAAAAAGTTGGGACTTCAAAAAGCTAGGCACCACTCCATTAACACTATCAAGTAACAGGACTAAGGAAGGCTTCAGAAAAGTAAGATCCAAGAGCTAGGTTTCAAGCCATGGCTGGATTATCCACTGGACTAGGATGTAAAGTTGCCAATTCTTCTCTGTTTACAGCCCCTGTCAGTCAAGAAGAACTAAAGGATTCGGAACTGGTATGTGCTTAGAAGGATCTTGTTAACCTCAAACAGGATAGGACACAAATAGGCTTTGCATGCCAGTGACTCATTGGTGAATAGGGGATTTAAAAAAGATGTAGGAGAGCTGAACTCTAATCTGAGAACATCTGCTGCTAACTCACCCAGTCTATTAAAGCAAAATCATGATAATGCTCACATGTGCCGTCAGATCTGCCAGATATCCATATTTATTAAGCACAGCCTCTCATAGGGCTCAGATAGACTGGAAGGAATCCAAAAACTTTTTTTTATTTTAAAAAATGGAGGTAATACCTATGGAAATAATTTCCTGAGCATCGGAATATTATTGACATCAGTTCACTCACTTTAAAAAATGAGGCATGCAATGATATCATCTCAAATTGTGCATTTATTGATCTCAAGCTCTCTATGAACACTGGCTTACTTCCCACCCATCACAATAGAGTCATCTTTTATAATTAATTTCTACTTTGAGCCAGATGGATCGTTAAAGGAATGTATCTTTTGTACTGCCTTACGTACTAAGCATGGGTCACATCCTAAAGATGCCTCTAAGTGTATAAAAGTAATGGGAGAAAGATATGTAGACAAGTTGTTGTTAAGTTATCTGTTGGGGATAAGCAGAGTTGCACCTCTGTATTCACAGATTCTGTATCCACGAATTCAACAATTTACAGCTTTTAAAAAAAAATCCAAAAAGCAATCCTAATGTTGCTATTTTATATAAAGAACACCATTTTACTATGGCATTATATAGAGTGGGATTTGAGCATCCATGCATGCTGGTATCCATGGGGGGAGGGGCCTGGATACCAAGTACTCACTAGAAACTATTTCTTTTGGCTTTTACACTTCTTGTCTAAAGCATCCAGATGAAGTGGATAAAACTATGGGGGAGCCAACTTTGAGATAGATAGCAAATCAGCCATTCTTTTCTATGTGATTTAGAATGCTTGGTCCCCTCCAATTATTGGCCAGTTTCAAACCTTCTGTTTCTGGGTAAGGTGATTGAGAGGGCGGTAGTGGAGCAACTGCAGCAGTTCCTACAGGACACAGCTGGACTAGATCCCTTCCAGTCTGGCTTCCGTATGGGGCATGGGATAGAGACTGTGTTGGTCTCTATCACAGACCAGCTTCGCTGCCACATGGATCAAGGAGGATCAGCGCTGCTCATGTTATTGGACCTCATGGCAGCATTTGACATGGTCGACCACAACCTTTTGACCCACCACCTAGCTGTGGGTGGAGTTAGGGGGATGGTCCTAAAATGGTTGTCCTCCTTTCTTCACAATCGGGGTCAGCGTGTGGAGAGGGGAGAGACAGTCTCTGAGAGGGCCCCTCTTATATGTGGGGTCCCTCAGGGGGCTATTTTTCCCCCTTTGTTGTTCAACATCTATATGTGGCCACTTGCCCAGTTGGTGCGAAGCTTTGAGCTTGAGTGTTATCCGTTCATGGCTAACACTCAGCTCATTTGGAGGATAGAAGGCTGGGCAGACTCCATACCCAATAATTTCCATCAATGCTTTGAAGCCATTACTGGATGGTTGCGGGCCAGCAGATTGAGGGTGAATCCAGCGAAGACTGAGATCCTTTGGTTAGGTTGTCCGGATGGGAGGGAGAACCAGTTGCCTATCCTGGACGGCGAGGCACTATGCCTGTCGTCCTTAGTAAAGAGTCTGGGGGTCTTTTTGGACCCTCTGCTGATGATGGAGGCCCAGGTCTCCACCGTGAGCAGAGTCGCATTCTTCCATCTACGTCAGGCTAGGCGATTGGCTCCTTATCTGTCCAGGGATGCCCTGGGTATGGTAATCCAACTACGATCATCTCAAGATTAGACTACTGCAACACCCTCTACATTGGCTTACTTTTGTCGGTGATCTGGAAACTGAAGCTAGTATAAAATGCTGCTGCTCAGCTCCTCGCTGGGGTGCCAGCGAGATGTCATATCACTGCAACTCTGCAACAGCTGCACTGGTTGCCAATAGAGCACTGGATTACCTTCAAAGTATTGTTTCTTACCTTTAAGGCCTCATATGGTCTAGGGCCAGTGTACCTGAGGGACCACCTCACCCCCTACCAACCCCAGAGATCACTCCGTTTGGAAGATTGGAATTTGCTTGATGTTCCCAGACTTAGGACCTTTCACCTGCCAGTTACTAGGCGCAGAGCCTTCACAGTTGTGGCACCTTGCCTATGGAATTCCTTGGAATGCCATTTTCTCCTGACAGTGAACTTTGTGCACATTTTAACACATTTTTCCTAATATATACGTACATTTTACTGTGCAACTTTCTTTATGAGTTGTAGTATTTCTTTGTATGTTTCTTTTCCATTATGCATATTTTAGTCACTTGCTTTTTAAAATATAAACAATATTGAGTCTGCCAATACTTTGTAAAATTTATATCAACAAGCTACACAAATGTCCATTAGCTTCAGGTGAGACACATATTTTGTCACAATGTCTTGTGAAGTGTAAAAAAAGTGCTTGCTTTGAGATTGCAAAGTCCAATGAAAATTATTTCCATTCCTACATACCTTTAAAGCATTCCCTCTGGCAAACAACAACAACATCCCAGAAAAATCTTGTATTATTCATTGATGTATTATTTTATCTATGTCCCATCTTCCTCCTGACTTGGAACCCAATCCAGCTTAACATGTACTCAGTTCCCTAATATTCCCCTTGGATATCCCATTGCCTAATAATATTCATTTTCTCAACAAGAGGTTTGAAAAATGGGAACTGCCAAGCAACCTGCGACCTGGCCACAGTGATCCAAGCCACGGTCATCTCGAGGCTCGATTACTGTAATGCGCTGTAAATTGGCCTACCCTTGTCGGCAATCCAGAAACTTAAATTGGTGCAGAACGTAGCAGAACGTCTGCTCTCAGGAGCCCCAAGATCTGCGCATGTAACCCCACTCCTGCCCGAACTGCACTGGCTTCCTATTGAATTCCAGGTCTCCTTCAAGGTGTTAGTCTTAACTTTCAAGGCCTTATATGGTTTGGGGCCAGTGTACCTGAAGGAGCGGCTTACCCCATACGTGCCCAGAAGATCACTGCATTCAGAGGGGCTTAATTTACTGGACGTGCCTAGTATCAAGACCTACAGGCAGAGGGCGTTCACAGTGGCCGCGCCGAGCCTCTGGAACTCGCTGTCTGAGGAGACGCGAGCTCTACGGGGCTTGATCGCATTTCACAAGTCCGTAAAGACTTGGCTGTTTAGGCAGGCATTTAGCTCCGACTGATGCCTGCTATAACCTGCCATCCTGCCGCATCTTGCCATCTGCATTATTGTCGTCTGCTGGGGTTTTATTGTTAGGAGCGGGGTTAATTGGTTTTATATGTTGTTTTTATGTGTTTTATCTGGTTTTATGCTTAAACCGCTCTGCGCTCCAGAGAGAGCAGTCTACTAAATCGAATAAATAAATAAATAAATAAATTAGAAACAAAATACTTGCATGGCTAATGTGCCCTAGTGAACAAGACCTTGATGTAAAACAACCATCTCCAACCTAAAATATGTCTATCTCTCATGATCCCCTTTGCTGCCTAGGTGTATAGAATTGGTAGAATAGCACATCTATAGGACGCCATGCTCTGAATGACCAGTATTAAATAAAACAAATCAAAACCAACTTTCTTTCTATTACTCAGCATAGAAACAATTCAGCACATCATTGCATGAAAAACAGACTAGTCTGTATTCCTAACATCTCCAGGTTGAAGGAATTCATTTGTTTATGACTGGAAAACTTTATCTAGATGATTACGTAATAGATCATGAATGGTTTGTTTTGGACTGGAACAGTAACAAAAATAAAGTGCCAGAAAAGATTTTGGCCCAGTTGGTGGACATCTTGAATTGTGTTCAGATTAAACTAATGGGAGAAGAATCACTTCCTTTGCATGAAGAAAGAATTAAAGGTGAGAACCTCTGGTGACATCAGATACAGAGATGCAAGGCTACACAGCTTGCATTCTGGCAAACATTACTTTGATATCTTCTTGCTTAGTTCATGCAAATACATCAAAACACTGTAGATCTTTATTGATAGGTAACAGATGATGAATAAGCTGACTATTAAAAAAGTAAGAACCGTCTTCTTGGATCGGACCAAAGCTGCCTTTAGGCTGGTGTTTTGCTTGTGATGGAGGCCAAGCAAATGACTCTGGTTATGAAAATGATGGACAAACTGTTGTCTATCCTTGCCATGTGGTTCTCAGATGTAAACTACTTCTGTAACCACATACATTAACATTTAGAGTACCTCAGCCAAATCCGCTAAAAATTCTTGAACTATTTCTACAGTGAGATGAACCATAGTACTTCCTATTGCATCACTAGCAAGTTTAGTACAATAGTAGTGGGAAAGATGAAGAGGTTGACTTCTCATATCTCATGGATGTCATAAAACTAAATGGCCCTCCCGCCCCTGCAATGGCCAAATTGAAGACTGAAAAACTTTGAAAGTTTGATAATGAATTGGACTACTCTAGGAGTCTTATGACCTCCTCCACTAGAATAAGAAAATCTTACATTGAGGATCAAGTTGAACTTTCAGGGCCATCCAGACAGTGCCCAAAATGTATGAGATCCAAACGATGCTTCCACTAAAATCGAATGAATTTGAGACAGAACAGATAAACCCTGCTTTGACCCAAATTAATTTGATGCTTGGCAAGACCTGGATCTTTCCAGTATGGTCTCAGTGTGGATTGGGCCCAGGGAGAATGTTAAATGATCCTCGGGCCCAATCTACACAGCCCTCTCATGTTTTTCTGAGTTCCATGAGTCTGGAAAATCAAGATGGCACCAACTCTCTCCCCAAACCCCCCAAAATAGCCTGTAAAAATTAAAACAACGTACCTGATCACTTCTGAAGTCTTTCTGGTATGCCAGGAGATTGGGGGGGGGGGTGAGGAGGATAATCACTTACCCCCTTCCTGTCATATCATTTCTACACACTAGATAAGTTATTTTAATTTTTGCAAGCTTATTTTGAGGGGCTTCTGGGTGTCTAGGTGCTCTCCCAGAAGATACCAAGAGAGCATCAAGACATTCCTCTGGTAAAGCACAGGTTTTGGGGGAGATGTGGTGACTTAAGCACACACCTAAATAGAGTTTTTAAATATGTGCCTAAATGGGTTTCTTAAACCAGCTTCAGAGTGCATTTAAGTGAAGTCTAGAAGCATCCTTGGTCTCTGAAAGCTGTTCTGATGGTGTGTTCAATGATGGCAGTTCCAACATTACATTTTCTACAAAGGGAAGTCATGTGTGCCTCTTCAAAAGCTAAGGATGGATGGATCAGTTTCAAACTACCACCACATATTTTATTTTTCATTCTTTTGAATTTGTGATGAAAAGGATGATGTTTGGTAAGTTGTTATCAAGCATATACTACATTTAAAAACATCCTTATTGGAAACAGAGGTACCTTACATTACCTGTTCTCTGCTTCTAGTACAGGTGACTTCATAGTTTAGGTTGAGAAGATGCCTTGCTCAGATATATTTCAGTCACTTTTAATTCAGTTCTTTCTGTGTTTGATTTTACTTTTAGTAAGTACACTCTGCATAAAATCACAAGAAAAACTGGCAGAATGCCTGATTAATATATTGAATTTTGAGGAGAGATCGGAAATGTCTCTTCTTAGTCAACATTACCAATATTTCATTTTGGGAAGCCACCAGATTTGCTCCCCAAGTCATTTCAAAGTTGCATTTTGGCTTCTAAACATTTCTTCTTTAAAGAGCTCATTTTACAACGTGTTAAGAAAAATCTGCTTTAGTCACTCATTTTCAGAGATGGGATGTCTGTCATGGGATGTCTTTCTCAGCTGCAGAGATTTAAGCCTTTTATCCCTGTGATTGTCCAAGTTGCTTCCTCAGAAAAAATAAATAAATGAAGGAATGGGAATGGCCCTTGGCTATACCAGACCTCTAATATGAATTTACTCTGTTATTTGAAAAAAAATTCTTTTAACACAACGTTTTCCAAAACTTCCTACTTGTGCATAGTTTTGCTTCCATACACAAGCTTTAAAAGTTGAAAATAAACCCCCATTTGTCACAAAAAGCACAAAACAAAAAGTATTTCCATTGCAAACACAACACAAAAACTATCTACATACCCATTAAGAAAATCCAACAAATGCTACGTTCAGCAAGGGACACGAGGGATCCTTTCACATCTGCCGGAGTCTACCATATACCATGCAGCTGTGGACAAGTCTACATCGGGACCACCAAACACAGCATTGCCCAAACACAAATCAAGCAACATGAAAGGCACTGCAGACTACATGTAGACAATTTCAACAGAAAGGAAGAAACCATTAAAATGAACAAAATCTGGCTACCAGTACTAAAAAAACCTCTAAAATTATAACAGTAAATAAAAAAGAAAACTCAAACATGGGAATTCCAGACAAGAAACAATCAGGAACACTTGATCACCTATCAACAAAGGATTTTCCCAGGCAGTAACAAGCCACACCTAAAAACTGTCAGGCTGTCAAATGCTAATCAAGGTGGTCAATTGAAACATTCACATCTAGCTCCAACAGACAAGAACGGGACCTTCCACAAATACTGTATATAAACCCAATTTTCCTAGTTTTCAACAAACCTCACAACCTCTGAGGATGCTTGCCACAGATTCAGGCAAAACATCAGGATAGAATGTTTCTAGAACATGGCCGTACAACCCAAAACACCTACAACAGCCCACTATCCAGGGTGTTCCTGACACTTTGGTATTATCCATTGTGTTTCAGATTTTAAAATTGTGTGGCTAAGTAAACAAATGGAAATATCTGTTTTGTGTTTTGAAGATGACTTCTCTAACCCCAACATCCAAGTGTTATTCTTGATCCCTTCCCCAACTTCAATTTCTAACTGAGTATTATTGGGACAAGATTCTTTCTGTAAGGTTTATCAAGCTCATCTTAACATATTTCTGGTGTGGTTGCTTTCTATATTATCTGGCAGATCCACATGTAACTGAATAATTGTACCACACGCTGAGTCTTTGCCACCCATCCTTTCACCTGATACATAGTTTGTGGCTTTAGCTACGCTGCTGACAGAACATATGAATTAAATTAAAGTTCTGACAAAATGGCACTGAATTCAAAGGACTCCTCTGTTCATTACAGAAGAATGTTGCCTTTTAAGGTTGAAGTATAACTTATTACTTTAAAGAAATAATTTGTACACAAGATGCTTGGAGACCAAAATGTGAATGCTATTGACACACTTTTCTTCCAAAAGCTACACCTTGGAGGAATAGAATATGTTTGAGTTGTTTTCATGGTATGTTCCTAGATGTTTTGCTGTGATAAATCTGCGGGGACAGAGGATGTAATAAGTAATAGATGCCAAACACATGCAGAAAGTAAAATATTTTTTTGAAAGGAGCTTCCTTATTTTTCCAGTCTCAGCTCTACAAAAATATGTACTTTGGCCAACGGTTTTCACATGAATCCATACTGAGACGGTAAACTTTGCAGAAGCTCAAACACTGTTGAAATGCCAATGGCCTGTGTCCACACCACATCTGGCACACTAACAGACCCCACACAATCAATACCAGCATAAATTAAGCAATAAAGCACTTTAAAGAGCAGAAAGTGGCAGCATGATGACAATTATACAGAGTTCGTGGGCACTTTCCATTCATATTATCAACTTTACAGGAACACATGCTCCCCCATCTTTCTGCCACACAGTAATGTTTCATGAGATTCAACAACCAAAAGACGATTGCATCTTCACTCTGCTTGGCTTCTGTCAGCATCCAATTCTGGTTTTGGAAATATTTTTTAATGAGATAGAATTCAATTAACTTTGTTGGGGGTGACTTTAAACTGAGTTTTATTCCTATATATCTCACCACTATGGGACCACTCTCAAAACCACATCTGTTGGTAAAATGATGAAGGGCTATATCATTGATTGCCCCTTTCTAAAGGTTTGCCAGCACCATAATCTGACAGCCAAAACTCAGCAAATCTTTCTGTTTTGTTTGATGTTGGGAACTGGTTGCGTGTGCATGGGTGATACACCTCCCGCCTAATCACCAATAAGACAATTATTGTCTTTGGTTGGGATAAAATTGGCCGCAACTCATTTATTGATAACAGGAACAAGGGTTGGCAGCCATGCATGGGTCCTGTATCTGGGGTCAGACAACCCGCTGTTTTCCAAAGACCCTTGCATGCCTGGGTGCCATTGGCCCGGTACCGGTCCACGGAAACTTGGCAATCCAGGAGCCAGGGCATTATCCCCCCCTTCCACCAAGGGGCGATAAGCCAGCCAGATCCAGGGCCCATGCCACACGCCAAACAGAGTTGTGACGATGAACACAAGTAACAGCAAGAAAAGTTAACAAGATATGAACAATGAATGCACAGCATGAAAAGTAAAAAGATACAAGCAATGAATACAAGCAGGGTGGGTGGTATGGACAAAAACAGGAACAGACTCAGTGTTTGCTGAGGGGCCTTGGGCAGCCTAAATAGACTGCCTGGGCAAAAGGGAGGGCCGGCCCCTCTGACGGGGCAGAGAGGCGGTGCCAGTCCCACCATTGGCCAGCTGGCACTGGTGACGGGAAACTCTCCCACCACCCAGGGGGCTTCTGGGAAGAAGCCCCCCCTCCTGGACCAAGATGGCGGCGAGGACATCCTGCACCGCAAAGCGCTAGGCCCGGTGAGTCGCCGAGCCATTTGTTCATAGGGTTGGAACTAACATGCTGTATTGTTTATATGTTTTAAGGAAAATATGCTTTCCCAAGGAATCCAAGGGCTCTTTCAGATAGGCAGAACTTGGAAGCATTACTTTTGAGATGGCAGTGAACAAAATCTTACAAATAATATGGTCTCAGTAGGGAAGCTTAGGGGATTTTTGGCAGTGTAATTCAAAAAGAAACACATCCAAGGGACTTATCAGATGGCAGTGTGTATGTGAGTGTGTGTGGTATTATTTCATTTAAAAGAGAGGAATTGTGAACAGATAGTACCTTTCAGTACTCTGTCACCCTGTTTCATGATGTTTCTTCTTATCAGACATATCAAACGTTGCAGTGCTTCTCTGTAGGCACCCAATATCTTCCTCAACGTATAGATCCAAGAAGTCCCAGAAGTGTGAACTCTCACATTACTTCCTTTGGGAAATCCCATTCACATGCAAACAATCGAAACAGAATGGAGAGTGTCACAGACCCCAATCACATGTAATTTTGAGACAAAATAACGGGTCCTTCATGCTATTTTTGCTAATTTCATAATTTCTCTCTGTAATCACAAAACAGCCCAAATTAATGATAGATCTGTAGTTCTGTGGCTGGGGGCAGGGGGAGGAGTGACAGAGAAGAACAACCCAGGGTAGTTATGTTTACCAGATTTTATCAGAACTCAGATAGAATATATAGGAGCTTTGTCTTGCATGCAAGCAGACTGGATCACATTAAGTAATGCGCAATGTCTAGCTAGCTGACTGGGACATGGAGAGTAAGTATTTAGAAGGCTAGATGGTACATTGACAAAGTTATTCGATGTTTAAATAAAGTTCCTTCTTTCTTTCCTTCTTTTTTCCCTTCTTTCCTTCTCTAGCATAAAGATTAACCTGACTGACTGGAGTCATTTTAGAGTAAACGATGTTTACATACTATTTTATTGTCTTTTTTGTTTCTATTGGGTACTGATGTTTACACAAATTTCAAATGTATTATGTATGCCTTTGACATAATTTGGAGGTGCATCAAAACTGTGCAATGAATGCAGTTTGATACCACTCTAACTGCCATGCTCATGCAGTCAAATCATGGGAGTTGTAGTTTTGTAAAGTATTTTGCCTTCTCTGCCAAAGAGTGCTGGTGCCACACCATACTACAACTTTCAGTATTCTATAACATTGTGCCATGGCAGTTAGTGTCAAACTTCATTTGTTCTATAATGTAAATGTGCCCTTAAACATAAATTGTAAATGCCACACATAAGAGAAGATGGTAAGGGACTTTGAAATAGAGATCTTATCTTGATGGCAGTGGTGGAAATGGTAGATATCTATTTTCTACCCCAACATGTTAAATGTTAAAGAATGATATTGTTATTTGATTTGATTCATGGACTTCACCACATGTAATAAAATCAGTGTTTCTACACATTTAAGAAACAGGTACCAACAGAGCCCATCACATGACACAAGTTTGTACAGTGGGTTTCTGGTCTTTTGTCATTTCTAAAGTGTGGTTTTTCCCTATGTTTATTAGGTCGATTGCACTATACATGCAAGTAACAAAACAAAACAAAGTATATCAAACCAAGGTATATATCTTAGTACAATCCGCTTCAAATAGTAATCAAATATACAAAAGCACAAATGTATGCTGTCAATACTTCTATATGTTTTGCCAGGAAATCAGTTCTTAGCCTGAATTCATCTTTCTATAGACTTTATGTACTAAACCTTTCACACAAACTGCAATAATTTTGCTAGCAAGTCAACCTTTTAAGTTGGCTGAATGAGCTGCATTCTAGCACTCCATAAACACAGATGTATTTGAAATCCAGATTGAAGTTTTATCATCAAAGAAAGAGAAACATACTTAAAAGGATTTTTGTTACTTATGGAGGGGGGAGAGAACTAAGTATTCATATTGGATTCATCTCAGCAAAAACGAACCCCCCCCCCCTCTATGTGAGGTATGTTAATTCCCTGGCAGAGGTTGTACTTCTTCTTCTGAAAAGGAGACAAAGAAAATTTGACTTGAGGGACAATACAGAGATGTTGAACAATAGCTATCCTAGACCCTTGTTGCTCCTGTTAACCTCACCGATGCCAAGTTTTGGAAACTGTTTATTAGTATTAGTTCATTAACTTTAATTCTTTAGGCATTTTTGAAAACAAAAAAATCCCTCCCAAATGTATACAAAGGCACAAAATCAAGACATTAAAAGCCATTGACCACCTCTTAAAACTTTATTTTCATCCCATCTTGCTTTCAATGTGGTGGCTGGTCCCTACTTTGAATGAGGAAAGGAGCCAAAGAAACGAATTTAGTGTGACCCTTGAGATGGGGTGAAGATGGGAAATGGACATGTGGTCTAGGTCCCTGTGAAGTTAGAATGGTTATAAATAATCTTTTTATTTAAACCTATTGTTCTTCATGAATCCCTGCAGTCTGCCAGGACATATGTATTCAAGCATTCAAGACAAGTCCTCAGTTTACACTGGTACTGTGGTAGACAGGACTACCGTGTTTCCCCGAAAGTATGACACCCCCGATTGTAAGACGTATCGGGGGTGTCAGGGGGGTCGGCTAATGTAAGCCGTACCCCGAATGTAAGCCGTACCTCGTCGCCACGCCCACGCCGCCGCCGCCGCCGGCCCATCGAGTGACACTCTGACGCGTCGGCGCTTCCCTCCGCCCCTTGCGCTCTTCCCCCTCCCTTTCTTGGACGCGTCAGAGGCCTGGCAGAAAGGTGCGCCGCGGAGGTGTGCCGATGGGCCGGTTGCGGCGGCGGCGGCGTGGGCGTGGCGACGGGGTATGTCTTAGTTCATATAAGACGTACCCCAAAAGTAAGGCGTAGGGGGACTTTTGGGGGGGAAAAGAAAGTAAGACGCTGTCTTACTTTCGGGGAAACACGGTATCATCCTTTGTGAACTGTATAAATAATCTGTTACTGAACTTCTTTGCTAACATAAATTGACTAGCAGAAATTGACAAGCAATTCTTAAAGAATCTGGAGTACTAGAACTAAGATTCTAAGAAGACCAGAAGAATTTCGGACTGGAGTGTTATCAGTACGCTGATGACACCCAGTTCCTTCTGCGTTGGAGACCGGGGCAGTTTCGGTACCCAATAATTTCACTCTATTCCTTGAAGACATTACTGTATGGCTGCGTGCTAGCAGGCTGAGGGTGAATCCAGTGAAGATGGAGATCCTGTGGCCTGGCTGCCCTGTGGGAGTGGAGCAGCGGTTGCCTACCCTTGACGGTGAGGCTATTGTTCCATCTGCAACCGTGAAAAGCCTAGGTGTCATTTTGGCCCCCTTGCTGATGATGGAGGCCCAGGTCTCCGCCGTAAGCAAACAGGCGTTTTTCCATCTTCGCCAGGCTAGGCGGCTGGCACCCTATCTTTCTGGGGAGGCCTTAGCCACAGTGATCCATGCCACAGTCACCTCAAGACTGGACTACTGTAATGCTCTATACATTGGCCTTCTTTTGTCAGTAACCCGGAAACTTCGTATAGTTTAAAATGCAGCTGCCAGGCTTCTTAGAGGAACTCCTGTGGGATGTCATATAACATATATCCTGTGTCATCTGCATTGGTTACTGATAACATTCTGGATCTCCTACAAGGTGCTGGTATTGACTTTTAAGGCATTGTACGGCCAGGGGCCGATGTACCTTAGGGACCGCCTCTCCCCCTATCAACCCCAGTGGTCAACTCTATCTTCCCAAAATAATATCCTTCATATAATGGGCCCTAGCAAAATCTGTTTGGAGGTCACTAGACAGAGAGCTTTCTCAACCTCCGCCCCAAAACTGTGGAACTCTCTGCCACCCGACATCCGAGCCATGCGCGAACTGAGATGCTTTACTGTCGCACTGAAGACTTGGCTCTTTGGCAGAGTGTTTGATTAGTTGTTTTAATTGTAATTCTTTTAAAATGTTTTATTGGTTTTATCTTGTAAGTTGCCCAAAGCACCGCTGGTGGAGGACGACTAAGCAAGAAATAAAAATTGATTGATTGAATGAATTATCTAAAGAATGTCAACCCAAAATCACTAATCTCAAATATTGCAAATGAAGAGGCAATGAATATCTTTAATGTTACTTCAAAAAGTTACAGGACTATACCAAGTATTCTTACTGACCGATCTTTGAGATGATCATAGAATTGCTGGGATGTGGAGAAATATTTTTTCAAGGAAATGTTAGCTGAGAAAACATTTATTTAGCACTGTTCACTGTTACAGTTGCCTCTGTTGGAACCTCTCCCTCCATATTACTGCTTCTTTTCTCTGAATTAGCCAGACTGTCAACACCAAGCAATCAGGGTTTATAAATTCAATGGGAAGACCTTCAAGAAGCAAGATTAGTCTGCATGATGGGCAACTGAAAGCAGTACTTTCTAGATGAAATTGTTTTGGCAATCTTAGACCTCATCCACAAGAGTCACTTAATCTGGTGCTAGTCCAGAGCCAGCCACGCACTCTGTCCTCATGCTGTGACAGCAGCAGAGCAGAGTCCAGCTGTTCTAGACTGGTTCCCTCCTTCTCCCTGGTCACATGAACTGATGTCAGCATCCACTATGGACAGAAGCTCACATGGGTATCTCGTAGTAGCGGTGGCAGCAATATGAGTCAAATCTCGTTTTTATCCTTATGCAGAGGAGTACAAGGTAAGGGAGATGGTGATGGTGACCTGTGTGAACAGAGAACTAGTCTGAAGACAACCTCATCTGATGGGGCATACTTCAGTGTCATGTGCCTGTTCAGATATTGTTACTCCACAGAGCCTGAGTAAACTATAATGCAACCTGCATATGCTGCAGTGGTGGCAGCATGGGAGGCTTCCTGTGTTGCACCAGTCGAGACATGCAGGCTAGTCGAAAGCTACTTCATGTAGAAGGCAGACAAAAGCAGGTCTCGTATAACTCCAAGACAGCCTGTTGTTTGAATCCCTCAAATATTAAGGTAGCTATGAGAAAACATTGGTTCAAGAAAGATTTAATTGATGGTTGGAAGTGACAGAAGTCAGTTCCTGGGAGTCTTAGCCAGCTTATCTAGTGGTGAGGAATGTTAGGAGTTGTGGTTCAACAACATCCGAAAGGGGTGCATAATTCCCATCTTTAAACTGAAACTAATGGAAGCCTCAGGTAGACTGACAAGATGGAAGCCCTGTGTTAGCTTTACCTTCTTGAAGAGACTGGCTATATTTTTTAATCCCTTTGCATACTTCTGCTGTATTTATTTGCTTTTTTAAACCATCCTTTCACTTCCAGAAACTCAGAGACTTTAAGCACCTGCCAAGCTGGATCAGGCAGAAGCTCCACAAGGAAAGTCTTTGAAGTTGACGGTGCTGATAGAACTGGATTCTATGCCTAAGGGAATTGGGGAAGGAGCATGAACTCTACTACCAGTGTTCTCGAGCTTCTCTGCTGCATAATGTACACTCTCTGTTAAATGGTATGTGTCCCTCCATTCGGACTCATGAAAACAGCTATGCAAATAAACAGTTCAGTAAACAAAGGTCCTCAAATATGGCAGTCATAAAACATTTTTCAGTCATAAAAAGTAAAAAAAATTGGCTGAGCTCTAGAATGTGCCATTATTTCAGTGAATTCTGCATGGCTGGATGCATTTTTCAGTGAATACAATGCATGTATCTACTACCTCCTCTTTGTAGGACCCAGCATCTGAATAATAACCACAGTATGTTGTCCTAAATGGGTGATATGCTTGATAAATGGCAGTGCCAGTTTCTTGATCTCAAAATCTCTTTTCCTATGATTAAACTAAGCCTTTTTTCTCAATGCTAAATGAATGATATCTTTTGGCAGTTATGAGATTAGTCATGCGTACCACTGGGATGTACTTTTGGCCCACATTCAACTCAATGGAGAATTCAGACTGAGATATTAACCCTCCTCATCATTCTTTATCACTCTAATTGTTAGATCATCTTAAGTTTCTATAAATGTGTTTTTAAATAGCAACATATGGTTAAACCAAGCATATGGAAACCATCACATCTGTAATTGCAAGAAAGTACATTTTTAAAAGTTATTAAAAGTAAGCTGAAAAAGCTGTTTCTCTCCCAACAGTGAGTTTCAATGAAACCTCTTGTCTTCGTATGGAAAGCATCTGAAACACACCTTTAAGTTTTTGTATTGGAAACGCTGGGTCTGTCGCTGGGTGTAATGCATCTCAGGGCAGGTTGGAAGCAATACAAAACAAAAGGGGAAGTGGAGAGAGAGGGAGATGCTGGAATTACTCTATAATATCATATTTTTGGATGGCCTTAGAGGATTTTTGGCAATTTCTTGGCAGTACAAAAGTGGCAACATAATGAGAGCACAAAGTTGCTTTGATCTGAAAAAGCTCCCTGGGATTTAATAATTTTTATCTGAGGTTAAGTGGAAACTCCTTGATATTGAAGGAGATACTTTTTAAAGTTCAGGCCAACTGTATCATAACCACAGGCTCGTAAAAAATGGAATAGCAAATATATGTTCAGTACACAGCAAATATCTGGTACATTTGCTGCACTGTATTGTTTCCCAGAAATTACGTTTTTTAAGGACCTCTTCCAGAGGAAAGGAAGTTGTCTGGATTTTTTTTCTAACAGGTTTAAAATTCAAGATTTTTTGTAATGTGACATATGTTTGGGTTTTCATTCATTTTTGCAGTATGTCACATAACTTAGAATTGACTCAGCAACATATGATATTCTTCCGCTTCTTATCTAAGGTGGATTTACAGGCAAGTCACCACCATATTGTTTCCTTTATAAGGATATTCCTGTTTCTAAGCACTGAGACAAGTCAATAAAATATATATTTCCTCACACCTGGGGTTACTACAGTTTGGATGGAGAATGTGCTTACAACAACAATCTCATCATAGAGGCCCATGGATTTGCCCCACATTGAGTTGAATCCATGGGTTCTTGTGCATGGCATGGAAAACCTATATCACATGCCTTACTGTGCCCCTCATCCAGTGGGGGGGGAGCTCCCCCTACTGCTGCCACCTGGCTCCCCCCTCGGAAGCATGGAAGTGCCTGCGTGTTGTGTGAAGGGCCTATGCTGACAAGAGTATACGTCAGGCAAATCTGTCCAAGAAGGCTCCTCTCCCTTTTCGGCATGATGTTTTATTCAGTTTTTAGAGTATACAGCTGGAAAGTTGAAAATCGCCAGCATTGTATAATAAATCTTAAAATCGGGAGTGAGGAGGAGTTGGGAAATAAGTGAGGAAGGGCTAGTGAGGAAGGGGGGAAGGGTGGGGTTGGGTGCTGAAGGGTTAGTAATATTCTTAATAATTACCCCGAACAGCATGGTTAGTGTTGGCATAAATGGCAAATCTTCCTCTCTCAGCTTTAACTCTAAATGTATCGCCCTCTGAGGCCTTGGCAACCTGACCCCCCTGGATAAACCACACAGCAGCTAAGGTACAACGGTTTTTATTGAGAATACATAGATATAGGAAAGAGGCTGGAGGCAATCCTTATAGTGCCTCCAACTAGCAGCCAAACAGGAATCAGCAGGGATGTGAGTGCTCCACAGCAAAAGGAGCACAAGCGTAAACGGGAACACAAGCCGGATGCAAAGAGTCTCTTGCTTTGGCTGGGACGCGCTGGTTTAAATGCAAAGTGTTCAAAAGGTAATAAAGTCTTTCAGGATCAATTGCAGGGTCTCGACGACGAACAGGAACAAGGATGTCACGGAGCAAGTCAGCCCGAAGCAGGCTGGCGCAGGCTTGATGAAAGGCCCGTTTGGCCTAACCCACAGGATCTTCTCCCAAACGCGTTGTTGGTACAAGACACCAGCATGGGGGTCTGCAAGGCAGTTATAGTGTTCCTGAGTTGCGTCGCACGTATAAAGCTAAGATTGATGATCCCTTGTATGTTTTGTGAACTCAGTCCTCTTGGAATGTGGTGCTCGTTAGCGAGTGCCATCTGGGCCGGGGAGTCAGGCTTTCTACTCCCGTGGCCCGCTTCTATTATCAGGGAGGCAGAGATGGTACAACCTTGAAAGGCCTATGTTATGCTTACATCCCTAGTCTTCTCACGGGAAAGGCACGGGAGGCCCAAGCAAGGTTTAAGAGCAAAGCAAGCTGGTTTGAAAATTACACTCTGGTTACCTTGGCTGGAACTTTGCTCAAGCAAAAGTGACACCTGAAGCTCTTGAGGCGTGACAAAATGATATTAAGGTATTTCTTGATTGGAGACCAATCTGTTTTGGCTGTATTGATTTTTTGTTTAGTATTTAGGTATTGAGTCAGTTCGTCCATATTTATAATATCTAATATTTTCAGTGTCCATTTTTCAAATGTGGGCATCTCCTTTGTCTTCCATTTCTTGGCCAAAACTATTCTGGTCACTGTCGCCATGTGAAAGAAAAGTTTGTCTTTGTTCTTTTCTACATCAAGATCCAATATTCCAAGGAGGTAGTATTCCGACTTTCTGTGTAAGTTGAGGTCCAGGATCTGATTTGTGGCTTCATGGATCTTCTTCCAGAATTTTTTAGTTTTCTCGCATGTCCACCATAGGTGGAAAAAGGTCCCTTTTGTATTTTGACATTTCCAGCATTTGTCTGAGAAGTTTTTATAACATTTTGCCAACTTGCTGGGTATTATGTACCATTGGTACATCATTTTAAACCAATTCTCTCATAAATCGTAGGAGGCTATCCATTTTAATTTAATGTTCCAAATCTTTTCCCAGTCCGTGTTGTTTATTGGATGACCAATATAAGCTGTCCAATTGTGTAGGTAACTTTTTGTGTGATGCTTTCCTGCTTCCCAGCTTAGTAAGATTCTATATGACTTAGATATCACCTTTCTCTCAGTAGCCATGATCATGTCCCAACTTTCCCCTCTTAGTTCGAATCCTATTTTTAAATCCTTGTTGAAAGCTTCCTTGAGCTGTCTGTATTGAAACCAGGATAACTCGCCAAAGGTTATCTCTTCTTGTGTCAGCATATTGTAATCCTCATTTGTCTTTTTTAATATGTCATGGTATTTGGGCCACTTTTCCCATCCCAATTCTCTCCATTGTGTCGCTTCCAGAGGTGATATCCAGAGAGGGGTGGTTTGTTTTTTTAAAAAGAATTTTGGTTTGTATCTCTCCCATATTTTAATTAAAGATGATCTAATAAAATGAATGCTGAAATTCTTTTCAATGTTTTTTTTTGCATGCCATAAGTATGCGTGCCACCCACTTCGTAAATTGTGTCACTCTAATGCCAGCTCTTTTGTTTTCTTTATGTTAGTCCAATCCCTTATCCACATTAGTCCGCACACATCTTGGTATAGCTAAAGATTAGGCAGGCCCAACCCAAGAAGGCTCCTGTGCACCGCTTCCTCTCCCTTTTCAGCATGGAGCTCAGAAGCATGGAAGTGCCTGTGTGTTGTGTGAAGGGCCTATGCTGAAAACTGAGGGTAAGCAGTATACATCAGGCAAATCTGTCCATGTGATGAGGTGGTAATACTTCAGACACCTAAGCAAGATTGTGTGTGTGACATCACTTCTTATGTCTCTTCACAACACATGCACACAATTGTAGGTCCCAGTTCCTTAAAGAAGTGATTGAGTTCATGGAAATCCAAGCTTGAGACTTGGGAGTCTATATCATGAGACAGGCAAGACAGCATTGCAATTGAACCATCACCTTTAGCGATGATCTCTATCACATGATACTGTGTGTATCTTATCTGCCTATCCCACCTCCATTCACTCATCCCTAGCTATTAATGGGGGGAACTTTCTCATCATCTATTCTGGTGTAAAAGGTCCCTTCTGCTTCTATGCTGGAATACTGAGAGTAAAGTGATGTCAAAGAGTTTGATTATACTGTTCTCTAATCCCACGCTGACTATTTTATTTTATGCCTTTTTGTTAATTTTAAATGCTGGAATTGTGCTGAAATAAACATAATAATAAAATATTAAGAAACACCAGTAGTACAACCGGTTGAGGTTGGTTTGATACACTGTTATGATGTTTTTATACTCTACTGTTCTTAATTGTTTTTTTCATTAGATTGTTTAAATTATAATATATTTTGAGTTTTTAACTGTGTTTTAGCTGGTAAATTTTGTTGTATGCTGGCTGTGGTCCCCATGTAAGCCAGCCCGAGTCCCTTCAGGGAGATGGTTGCGGGGTATAAAAATAAAGTTATTATTATTACAGTTACAAGGGTGTGTCCTCTCCATTGGCACCCCCTTGTCGTGGGGGAGAGGCTTGCATACCCTAATGAAGTTGTGAGCTATGCTGGTGGTGGCATAATGCCAGACAGGTCACAACCGAAGGGTCTTGCAAAGAGCGTCAATGGGCAGGATGGGCTCTCTAGCCTTTTGGCATCCATCCTAAGAGAAGGAAAACTCTAATTTCACACCCGGGCAGATGGTGCTCTTCTAACCCTGTAAGGTCAACCATCTAGAGAAAGAAACTCAAATTAAACCTATGACCTGAGGACCTCGCTGCCACCATCCAAGCTTGCTAGGCCCTGGCAGACAAACCTTTGGTTTAAAGGGTGAGGCCAGTTCTGTGCATACTGCGCTCCACCAGAAAGGTCCATTGCACAGGCTCAAAGGACACATCCAACCTTAGTCATCAATGCGCTTGTAAAAAGTGTGGGATGAGTCCTTCCTAAGAATCTTCATTCACGAAGTCATGCCAGAGACAAGGGTATGTGAACGTATCATTGACGGAACATGAATTGCAATTGTGTGATATCAAGAGCGTATATCTGCTATCAGCAATAACATGACTATTGTGTAATAGTGGGTTTGTGTGATAAAGTCCTTGGTTTCACGTTCTACTCTACATAAAGCATTCAGACTTGTCAAGATATTAATCATATCAGTGAATAAGTGATTGGTCAGTGATAATCTTGCAGTGAACTGTTTCTGTGGTACCATATCGTGACCTATTCCATTACAAAAAAAAATGTTAGCAACTGATTTATTTCACCACAAGGATGATAAATGTTTATCCAAGGTGATCATCACTTCTGTTTCCTATGGAAAAATATGGTACTATAACACATGTACATTCAAAATACAGGAGGAGGAATGCTCAAGGGAAAATAAATCTACCAGTCTTGCCTGAAATGAACTCGTTTCTCTAATCATTGTGAATGTTACTTGGATTCATTTTTAATCTCAGGTCCAAACTGTGAGAAATAAATGAGTTTAGTTTAGAATGATGAAAGAAAGCCAAGAGTTAAGCACCTCTTTCCTGCCCAACAGTTCTATATAATACACAGCCTCCTCTTCTAACACCTCATATATGCTTTGGAACATGCATTTACTGATTTTTCCTTAACAGCAATTTCTTTGTTTTCTCTTAAAAACTTTTTGTTGCTTGATTTTCCCACATTTTTCCCAAATGAATTCAACTTACCTTGGCTGCAGTACTGTATGATCTTTACATATGTGTAAGCACTGCTGTTATGGTGCTATACTGCACATTCCAGTTCAACTCTCCTAATTCCCAGTTGTTGGGCAGCAACTGCTGCAGTCAATGGACCCCTGTTCCTCTGCTGACAAAAGCAGCAGGTTGCGGTTACTACCTTCTCCATGAGTAACCCCCATTACAACAGGCAGAAACAGAGTTCCTATCACAATTTCCTCTTGTATCAGAGATAACTGTCATGAAGTAGAGGGGAACAGCAATTAACTGTTTTTCCAGTGATAAAGGAGCACATCCTATTGATCAGAGTGGCTGCTTTCCAGTAAGTACAAATTGGGGAACTTCCATAGTCCCTAGGTAGCTCCTAAAATGGCTTTATGGAGACTTTAAATATATAATAGACATGGGTATTTAACTCGTGGTTATACATTCATTATGCTATACAAGATTCTGGCCAATATAAATTAAAAGAGAACAGCTAAAACAATATGGAGTGCAAAATGTTAAAAAAGCATTAAACCATATACCCAATGAAAACTTTACTTTTTTTCATTTAAAAAGGGTAAAATACTTAAAATACAGATTGCATAAGCCTCTATCCTGGTCAGTTAAAACTGAAGACCTGGCTAAACAGCAAAACCTTTGCCTGCTGGTAAAAGCATAAAAGAGAGAGGAAAATCAAAACTGAGGAGTAAACACTGAGAGGTCCCCACTAGGCATGGTTAGGTCCAGTCAGAATCTTCGTAATTCAGATTAAATTCAGATCAAATTCCTTTTTGAAGTGATTTTGAAGCAATTTGGGAACCCGGAAGTATCCCTGCCATTTCGAAGCAACTGTCACCATCTTTGTTCCAACTCAGGACGTGAATCGGAAAAGACCCCGCATTTGTAGGCAAGCAGCAGCTAGCATACTGGGATGCTTACCTCCAGCCAATGCGGGGAAACCATGTGGGGAGGGGTTTTGGCACGGCTGCTATTGCTCTTTAAAAAGGCCTGTGCGTGCCTCATGCGCTCATTGTGAGCCGAGGAGGTGAACAGGAAGGGACTAGCAGCTTGGGTGGGAAAGGTGCCACACCACCACTTTGCAAAGGAACAACAGGGTTGGAAACAAATTGGGGAAACTGGCTGGAAGAAGGCCCCTTGCCTGCGAGATTTCCTTGTGTGTGAAGAGGGAAGAAGGGTAGGGCAGGGCAGCTGGGAGAACTGTTCTTTTCTTGCCTGCCACTGCCAAATTTCCTTTTTGAAGCAGTGATTTTAACTTTCAACAGACCTCAATCCCCTTTGGGTTACACTTTGCATTTTGGGATCCCGAAAAGTACCTTTGGACTTTGGAAAGCCCATTTTCTGCTAATAATTTCCTTGGGGAACCACACCCTTTTGTCTGCTTTGGGTTTCACATTGTACTTTTGGAAACTAGAAATCTCCTAATCTAAACATTTCCTTGGGGTAACATAAAATACCACTTTGGAGCCCCTATGTCTGCTTTGGGTTACACATTGTACTTTTGGAAACAAGAAATCTTCTATAATCTGCTAATAATTTCTACCACTGTGGCAAGTTTTGTCAGTAGCAGTTAAAAATGTGGGAAAGGCAATCCCCCAAATTTTGCCTGTCACATTTACAGTTTTTCATGCATTGTGCAATCGTGCCCGCCATTAAAGAAGTAATTCGGATTTTTTGGGGGGAAATTTTCAAAAATCACTTTGGAATCTAATCACCAGTGCCCCCTACATCTGAAATGAGTTTTGAACCATTTTTCCTTGATCAAACAAGCCTAGTCCCCACCCATAAAATGTCCTCACCAGATGAATGTGGGAGGGTGATGGGATATCCATCCCATTTTTTATTTATTTCATTTTATTATTTATTTGCTTTTAACCACAGTTTTAGATGCTAAAAACTATGATTTAAAGATGTGCTCAAAGCCAACCTTAAAAGCTGTGGTATAGACACTGAGAACTGGAAAGCCTTGGCCCTTGAGTGCTCTAGCTGGAGGTCAGCTGTGACCAGCAATGCTATAGAATTTGAAGACGCACAAATGGAGGGTGAAAAATAGAAATGTCCCAAGAGGAAGGCGCATCAAGCCAACCCTGACCGGGACCATCTTCCATCTGGAAACCAATGCCCTCACTGCAGGAGAACATGTGGGTCAAGAATAGGCCTCCACAGTCACCTACATACCCACCACCAAGACACCACACTTGAAGGATAATCTTACTCGGACACCGAGGGATTCCCTAAGTAAGTAAGGTAAACACATATAAATATATGATTCTTTATAATGGTGGATTTGATTTTTAAAAGTCAACTATCTCCTTTGCAAAAGATATTCCAGATCAGAAACAATGTGCATAAGCTTTTGGGGACTCGAGTACATTGTTGAAGGAGGTTATGGAAGTTAATCAAAAATTGGGTACTCCAACTCCCACAAGCACAAATGTAGCATTGGATAATGAATTGTCATCATCATCATCATGCTTGAGAAAATACTTAGCTTAACACCAAGAACATTCTTAGATTTGGAAACTTCTTGTAAAGAGCTTGGAAAGGTGAGGGACTTTGGACTTTACCACATGAAGTTGCTATTCCATGGAAGCTAATTTCATTTTATTGTTTTAGTTATTTTATTTTTTCTCTGTCTGTTACTCGATATAGGGACTCAAAGTAACTAACAATAAATATAAACACACAATCACAGATAGTGGCTCCATTCTGGCATGAGCATCTTTGCTATAGCTTGTATCTGCATAACTTGTAACGTTGTCCTCTCACACTCCCAATACAAAACACTGCCTTCAGAACTGTGAGGGAAAGGAGAGAGAGAAGAGTAGACTTCCTTCTCCTTGTCATCTTGCAGAAGAGACCCATTGCATTATAATAGGTTATGAGAATTTGCTGTGATTAGCAGCTATTGGTGGGCTTTGCAAAGGGCCTCATCACATTAAGGATGGGATTTGCCATGTATCATGCTGAATCTGGTGCGGCCCAGCAGAGGGCATGGGGAAGACATCACCCCCACATCCTGCATCACCCTCATCACCCACCTTGCCCCTCACCTCATCCCATGGGGGAAGTTTCCCGGACCCAGCTTCCCCGTGTTGTTGCCTATGCAACACAGGAAGCCTCCCATGTTGCCATAGCAGTGGTTTACCAGGCTTACACTTCACTTGTGCCATGGAGCCCTGCAAGAAGTATATCCATGTTGTAGGATAGGAGCCAGCAGTCTCTGTGCCACAAGTGAAGTGAAAGTGTCATGTGACAGGCAAATTGTCTATTTGATGAGACCCAAGACCTTCTGATTGTATACTGCATGCTGTGTTTATATTGTCTGTTTTGATAAGGCCAATTGGCTGAACAATAAAATTGTTTCTCTATTTTTGTTTCGATTGGTCTTCCGTTATCTCACCGTAATCCTCTGATTCTCCTGATAAAATAGATATATTAAGCAAGATCAATATATAAACCAGATTGATATATAGAAATGCAAAGCAAAGGTTCTTCTACAAAATTTGTTTAGTAGATACCTTGGAACAGTAGATAGTGAAAAATGGCATTAGCCGGGTTAGAAAAATATGAGTGGGGTGCTTTATTATAAAGAGAAAATAACTTATTACACTATGTAACATGATGGTTGTTCCTTGGTTATGAATGTCATTTTAGTTCTATCACAAAAACATGAGAAAATTTATTAAACTGCCAAAACCTTTTTGCAGGACATCCTGCAGCACATTTTGCTATAGTTTTTCAATTAATATCTCATACAGTCTCACCCAAGTCAACATAGTTTGTGGCAGCCAGAAAAAAAAGTATAACGATTACTTTCAAAGTAAGTACCACAAAGTTAAACAGGAAACAATGCCTTCAAACCAGAAACAGACCCCCCCCCCCCCAAATTTTCTTACATAGTGTAATTTGTCAATAGCCAAAAACAAAAAAAGTAACAGTCAGCTGTATATTGTATTTTGGAACAGTAATACAATTGTTTTTGCAGTTTAATAAACTTTTTCCACATTCTCATGATTAGAAAATGACGTTTATAACCCAGGAACGATAATCATGTTACACTCTTTTATCCCCGAAGCATCCGTGCTTCAAAAACGTGAGTGTTCCTGTGCCCTTATCTACAACCACCCCAGAAAGCATGTGCTTTTTGGGGTGGTGTCCAGATGTTCTTCTGGGACTGGCCCGAGAAAACATCTAGAGACCCTCCCATTCCCCCAAAGCCTCCTAGCCCCTTTTAAAAGTAAGGAAAACTTATCTGGCCTCTATTGCAGTGGTGCTGTTTCTACATACCAGGAGAGTGGGGGAGGGGACAATAACCTCGTTCTCTTGGCGCATCATTTCTATGTGCTAGGAGAGTTCGGGCAACACTGTAATGGAGGCTGGGTAAGTTTTACTTACTTTTAAAAGGGCTTTGGGGGAGGAAGGTGGGATTCCCACTGTTTTCCGGACTAATTTAGTCCAGGAAACTGTGGGAATGGTGTCTGGACTGCAGTTCAGACACCGGAAGTAGTGGGCTTATCCTGTGCCTTCCAAGAAGTCGTGGAATAAATCCACTATCTAATTAATTCATCACAATTAATCCTGTATATAAACTGCTTGATAAAGTTTGTGAATGGCCTTTATATTTAAAGTCTATTAAGGTTAAATTTCAATCTTTAATATTGTTAGAAAACTTTTAATTTAAAGACAGTTGAATGGTAGCTTTCCGTCCGTCTGTTTGAAGAATAACAATGGTGATAGATTTTATAACTGTAAGTTAACCACATCAATTCAGTCCAGTAGTGTGGATGAATTAATGCAGTATACATACTTTGCTTGGATCTTGGACAAACAGTGATGTAATGCTTTGCACATGCTTTCATGTAGTAATTTGGCATGCTTTGGATATAAGAACAGCCAATGAGGACAGAGTTGAAGGCAAGAGTTTAAAATGTGTTTTTGAGAAAGGTAGTGAAACAAGTTATTTGAAAAGAATTTAGCATGTTTAATCCAAAGGATCATGAGAAATGCATAATCACTTAAGAAGAAGAGCACAGAACTATTATATTAGTGACTATCTCAATACCGTTTGCAAAGATTTAGCAAGTAGTCATTTGGTGGTCCACTATAACTTGGATATGTTCTACACTCCTTGCCCATCCTTCAGAGGTGGTCTAGAACCTATGTTTGAGAGAAAAGAATCTCAGACAGAAAAGCAAGTCAGTGACCCGGAAGATTTGTATTGTACAAAATGCGGCTGCCAGGTTCCTTACTAAAACCCCTACAAGATGCCATATAACACCAATTCTACAGTGTCTGCACTGGTTGCCGATTGAATATCGAATCTCCTATAAGGTGTTAGTTCTAATCTTTAAGGTCTTGTACGGCCAGGGGCCGATGTATCTCAGAGACCGCCTTTCTCTCTACCAACCCTAATGGTCACCTCAACCCTCTCAAGGAAATCTTCTCACTGTACCAGGCCCCAGGGAAATTCGCCTGGAAACTACAAGGCTCAGGGCATTTTCAATCTCTGCCCCAGTTGTATGGAACTCATTGCCACCTTATATAAGAGCCATCCGC
The DNA here is from genome assembly GCA_030556195.1 of Anolis apletophallus. Taxonomy (NCBI): domain Eukaryota; kingdom Metazoa; phylum Chordata; class Lepidosauria; order Squamata; family Anolidae; genus Anolis; species Anolis apletophallus. The sequence continues at coordinate 43,058,140 of JARBWK010000009.1, read as the reverse complement.
AACCTTTTAGGATTGGTGAGATATGGTTCCTAGCCGATGCCCCGAAAATGAGTCTGGCCGCTGCATTCTGAACAAGTCTCAACCTCCGAGTCGTGGACAGCGGTAGACCCGCATACAGGGCATTACAATAGTCAAGTCGAGAGACCACGGTGGCATGTATCACAGTCTTCAACGCCTCTGATGGTAGGTAGGGGGCCAGCCGTCGGGCCCTGCGAAGATGAAAGAAGGCGCCCTTGGCAGCAGCCTGGATCTGGGCTTCCATCGTCAGTCTCTCGTCCAGAATCACTCCCAGGTTCTTCACCGCCGGAACCGGGGACAAGGGCTCGCCCTCAAAGAATGGTAGTGGTGAGTGAGGGTCGGGTCGGCCAGGCCAGAGGATCTCTGTTTTTGCCGGATTGATTTTTAGCCTGTGTGCCCTGAGCCAGCTTGTCACCGCCCTCAGCCCCTGACTAAAGCTTTCAGGCACCGACGACATCCCTGGGTCGAGCTTCAGCAACAGCTGTGTGTCGTCGGCGTATTGGTAGCAGCTGAAACCATGGCTCCTAGCGATACTGGCCAGGGGCTGGACATAGATGTTAAAGAGGGTGGGGGACAAGATGGCACCCTGAGGGACCCCGCACTCCAGCCCGCATATCCTGGAGACCTGGCCCTGCCACTCGACCCGCTGCGAGCGGCCCCGTAGGAACGATCCTAGCCAAGTCAGAGCCTTATCTTGGATCCCGGAGGCAACCAAGATCATGGTCGACGGTGTCGAAGGCCGCGGTTAGATCTAAGAGGACCAGGACTGCTGAGCCCCCTCCGTCCAGCTGGTGGCGGATGTCGTCCGTAATCGCTACCAGGACGGATTCCACTCCGTGGCCTGCGCGGAATCCCGACTGGGACGGGTCCAAGCCCCCGGATCGGTTTAAAAAATCACGCAGCTGGCTTTCCACCGCCCGCTCCAGTAGCTTACCCAGGAAGGGCAGATTGGCAACAGGGCGGTAGCTCGCCGGTTCGTCGGGGTCAAGGTTCGCCTTTTTTCAGGAGAGGGCAAACTCTGGCCTCCTTCAGGGACTCAGGGAAAGCGCCTGTAACCAGGAAAGGTTCACCAGGTCCCTCAGAGCATCCGAGTGGTGTCAATGCAGGACTTGATTAAATGCGATGGACAGGGGTCCATGGGGCAGGTCTTCGCCCTTGCCACGGTCACCAGCCTTTTCACCTCTTCCAATGTTAGGGGCCTGAATTCGGTGAGGCAGTGCCCACTGGTCTGAGTTAGACACCGGATCTTCTCGTTCTCTTCCTCCGGAATGGGCGGCAGGTCACGCCGAAGTGCCGTGATTTTCCCAGTGAAATACTCTTGGAGGTCTTCTGCTGTTACCAAAGAGTTTTTGGGGTCACTCTGTGGAGATGCTGGAAGGCTCCGGACTACTTTAAAGATCTTTACGGGAACCGGCAGCTGTGATCTGGGCGGCATTGTAGGATTTCTTAGCCTCTTTGGTCTCGCGTTCATACAGCCTATGCAGTTCTCTATAGGCCGCTCTATTTGCCCCGCTGGGTTTCCGTCTCCAGACACTCTCCAGTTGTTTCCTCCGGCGTTTCATCTGCTTTAGATTCGCCGTGAACCGCCGCTTTATGTAAGTCACCCAGAGCACTTTGGATGAAGGGCGACTAATGAAATAATAAATTGATGATGATGATAACATTACAGAAGCTGGTAAATTCTACTTATATATAAGGAACGGTCTACTTCTGTAGTGTCGGCGGGGCGGTTTACCTTTAAACAGTGGTCCAAAGCTGCACAGGTTAACTCCATTTACATTTCATAATTTAGCAGCAAATACTCCCAGTGATGAAACAATGCCCATGACATTGGATCCAAACATGGATATCTACATATTACATACTGTACATGTTAAAATATTTTGAATTTTCTTCTTTATCTAAATAAAAAAATCCTATTTTCCCCTTAAGGCCAAAGTTTGTTTTCTGCAAGTGTTTTACTAAACATTATTAAAAGTTGGTTATATGATTCCACAAAGAGAAATCTGAAATTGCCACAGACTCTCTGTGGCCCTTGGGCTGCCAGTTGGCCATCCATGTATACTGTAGAAGTTAACATTGTGCAGCAGTGGTACTTCAGGAGAGTCAACATCTTTTATAAGCACTCTTATAAAAGAAACTCTTCCTATTTCATAAGAAAATAAGCAAATATGGAATTATCTAATTCCATGCATGTGACATCCTGGGCATTCCTGTCAGATCGGGCCCCTCCCTCCTGACATTTCACAAGAAAGTCAAGACCTGGCTGTTTGAGCAGGCATTTGCTGATGAAATATAAAGATTTAATTAGATATATGGAATGACAATGATGTCACGGAAACTGATTTCAACATGATGCTGAGACTGCAATTGTATGTTTTTAATTGTTAATTTGTTGCTATATGGTTATTTTTTTGGCTTGTTTGCTTGTGTTGTATTGAGGGCAGAGACTGCCTTGTGTAAACCGTCCCGAGTCGCCTTCGGGCTGAGAGGGGCGGTATAGAAACGTGACAAATAAATAAATAAATAAATAAATAAATAAATAAATAAATAAAATTCCAAGCAATGTAATATAGTTAAGAAAGATGGTTTACGATTTAAGAATGGCAGCCCCTAAGGTACAACCAATAGGACAAATTGGGTTGAAAACAATATGTACAAAAGAAGAAAAGTTGTAATTTTATGCCTCTGACCCTGGAGCAAGCCCCACTGAAAACATTAAAAATTACTTCTGAGTTAATGTGCATAGGAATGTGATTGCATCACAAAGTGCTTCTGCCTTTCTTTAATAGGAAATATCAAGATGATTAGATGGCAAATGAAGAAAAACAACCTCCCTTACTTTAAAACATGGGAAAAGATCACTTGAATTGTGCTATAAAAATGTAATGCAGTTCAAGGCTCATTTGCTCCCTTGAAGATTTTAAAAACAGCAGAGGATGCAACTATTAAGCAAAAAGTAAAAGTTTCCTTCCCAAATAGTGGTGGTAGTGGTAGTGATTTTACCGTTAGCACTAGTGGCAACTAGAGTTGTCTTTGAAAACTGTTTGGAAGCTTCAAGTGGTCCAACAAGTGGCAGCCAGATTCCTCACTGAAGTGCAGTACAGGGAGCACAAAATCCCCCGGTTGCATCAGCTCCACTGGGTGCCTGTCTGCTACTGAGCACAATTCAAAGTGCTGGCTTTAACCTATAAAGCCTTAGATGGTCCTGGCCCAGCTTACGTGTCCAAACATATATCCCTCTATGAACCATCTTGGAGATTAAGATCTTCCGGGGAGGCCCTGCTCTCAATCCCTCCTACTTCGCAGGCACGACTGATGGGCATGAGAGTTGGGGTCTTTTCAATGGTTGCCCAGCGGCTATGGAATTCCCTCCCCAGTGAAATTAGATCAGTTCCCTCCCTTCTGTTCTTCAGAAAGAAAGTGAACACATGGATGTGGGAACAAACCTTTGGAATGTAATCTTCAATGCAATAAGCCCTAAACAGTTCGGGATCCGCCTACCTTCGTGACCGGATTTCCTTCCATGAACCAGCTCGAACCCTCCGCTCCTTGGGGGAGGCCTTTCTGTCACCCCTACCAGTCTCACAGACTCGCCTGGTGGGCACAAGGGAGAGGGCTTTCTCCTCTGTGCCCCCCCCCCCAACTAGAATTCCTTGCCCGGACAGATTAGGAAAGCCCCCACTTTGAAAACCTTTAAAAAAACACCTGAAAACCTGGCTTTTTCGCTGTGCCTTTGGAGAGTAATTTCTACCATTGCTTTCCTCAATGCCCCCATTTCTGGCCCCCCCCTGTAAAGGATGCTATTCTGCTTATCTCACTCCGAGTTTTTAACTTTTTATCTGTGTGCCTGCGGCCCACCCTGTCTTTGTGCTTTTAGATATTCAGTTGTATATTGTTTTTATTTATATGTATGTATTTTTATTGCATTTACTGTTGGTTTGATTTTTTAGACTGTAATTTGTTATTTGTTTGAGCTTGGCCTCATGTGAGCTGCCCCAAGTCCCCATTGGGGAGAGGGAGGGGGTTACAAATAAAGATTATTATTATTATTATTATTATTATTATTATTATTATAAGTGACTATGGCATAGTGCAATTTATGACTGTAATGGCTCCTGGAATATGTCTTTGGATTGTGTGGTTTTAATTATTTCGTTTTAAGATCGTTTAAATTCTTTGGTTTTAATGTACCAGTATATGTTTTGTTTTGTTTTATCCTATGTGTCTATATGTGACATTGAATTGTGCCTTTTTGTGAGCCACCCTGAGTCTCCTTTGAGGTGAGAAGGGCAGGGAATAAATGCAGTAAATAAATAAATAAATGATTATACTGATATAGCTTTTCACATAGGATAGATTATGACACCTAAGCAGTTACAGGGCTTTTCCATGTTAACAAGTTGAGGAGTGTTCAGAGCAAATTGAATATGGCTGGAAAAGGAGTGCTCAAGTATCTTAAGCCTTGCTCTGATTTGGATTCAGTAGCTCTTATATTGCTTCATTCGCTTGTCATGTTTTTAACATGCCAAGGTTTATCATTCTCAAGTACTTGATGAATGTATCTTTCATATTTGCACTGTTATACATTTTGCTCTCTAAATATAAATTATGTTAGGCAGTAATCTGCTTCTTGTGCGATTCAGAATTCATAGTAAGAGGCTTCCTGGCAGAGTAGGGCAAGAGATATTGGATCCTTGGTCACCCTGGGAGATGTCACACCTCATTTTAAAGTACAAGCTGGGTTGAAATTGTTTTATTCTAGTATATGTCCCAAAACTGTTTACAGCAAATTTTAAAACACACATGTGAAATGCAAGGCACATGGTCTGAAACTAGCCTACTATATTTTATGTAGCCTCCAGATGGCCTACAACCCCAATCACTAGGTATCATAATTAGAGGTGATGCTAGATGTGATACAGTGATATCTGCAGTTTGTTTCATTTAGTCAGGATAGTGGGGTTTGAGTTTCAATACCAAGCTTGTGAATGTGGTAGGCCTGTTTTCGAACGTCGAATACACCCGAAATTTGGGTGTAATTTGGATGTTTTTGACTTTTGAAGTGATTACTAAGAGAGTTAAGGAAACAGAGAGTGGATTTGCCATTTTGAAATCTCCATCGCCATATTCAGATATGGCTCGTATGTCATTTCCTCCCTTCTCTATTTTTTCTCATTGCGTTTAAAATGTTTTAAATGTTTATTAATGTGTTAAATGTGTTCAGTATTTTGTACTACTGTGGCTAGTTTTGTCTGTAGTAGTGGTCAAAATGGAGGGAAAGGGAATCCCCCAAGTTTTGACTGTCCCTTCTGTAGGTTTCCGCGCATTGCGCAATCGCAGACGCCATTAACGAAGCCATTCCGAATTTTGGAAGTGCATCTTAATCAATTTCGAGAAAACTTCGGAAGTCTATCAGATACGAGGCGCCAGCTAGTTTTGAACACCCGAAGCTAGTTTTGAAGCCGTTTTTTCCGTGATAAAACAGACCTAGAATACGGTGTCTGATATTAAAATGTCCTTTGACCTTTCCTCAATCTCAGGCGGGGTTGCAATTCCCATAATCCCCAGTCCACATGGTGGGTAATCAAAAGGGATGGAAATTGTCATTCAATAACATATGAGGATCTAAACTGGGTAAAAACTAAAGAGCACTCATCACTTTGTAAAAACGTTATAGTTGGCCCTCTGCATCCACGGATTCTCCACCCATTGATTCAAAGGCCCTTTGAAGACAACCATAAGACTGATGTGGCCCTTTATTAAAATGGGTTGACACTCCTGCTCTACAGTATCCTTCAACTTTGTATAAAGCAGGGTAAAGGCAGTTTATAACAAATAATGCTTGGATAATTACCAGAAGTAGCCTTAGTATCACATTTGAACATGACAACAGTAGTACTACTATGATCATACATGTACATCAATTAAAAACCAGAGACATTTCAGCAGCTTTCATATCTTTCCAATTTCCTTAACTATGAATATTACGTTCGAGGTTTATACATTGTGCTTAAAATGAAATCTGATATATCCGATTGAGCTAAAATGCACCACACATTATAATAATGCATAATTGAGGAGGGAGATATGAAAAAATCCTTCCAGATATTGCTTCTGTTCTGGTTTCACATTCCCAAAGGCCAGGACTTATCAGATGCAGACAACAGGAAAAGCCACAGTAGAAATGAAAATAGTCAAACATCCATGCTGACTAAGAAACAATACATAATACTATTGACACAGATGCATTAAAACCAAAATAAAAAGTAAACGCTGGGAATGATGACTTACAGAAATGTTGTTTTTGGGTCAAAATGTGCCAATCACCTCCCAGCTACCAAAGGAATTTTAAAACTCAAGCTGTGCGCATGCAACTTTCCCAAATTTTCCATAGTAGAAAAACATTTGGAGAAAACTTTTCAATAAATTTCTTCAAGGAAGGAGAAACTGCTCAACAGCCTGTAAATAAGTAATCACAAACACAGTTACTGATTTTGTCAAGTTTTTTGGTATATAGGTACTAGGGTGGTGCATAATTCAGAATAAAAATCAGAACTTGTATCTGATTCATTACATTTGTGCATACGAAGCTTTTTTTGAGGCATGCAGGAAAGGTGTCTGTTAGGGTGAGAACTCAGAATTTGAATCACTTATCCATTTTTTCATAAATTTTCTGTAACGTTTGGATGTCTCCCAAGGTCAGTCTAATTTTCATGGTAACCATTAAGCAACTTTGGTAAAGCCAAGATAACATAAAGTGCTTTTTTAATCGCATTACTCTCCAGTGCAGCCATAAGGAAGGGAGCTGTGGGCATGACTAATCACAGCCATTTTAACTGTAGTATGGAAAGGCCAGGCCCCCAATGGTAGAGAATTGCAAAAGGCCCTGCCATAAACTACAGTTCCCAGAATGCAAAATTGCTTAGGATGGAAATGAGGCTGAAGGACCCAAGTGAATGTTGGCCTCACAGTCGCCATTTAGTGTTGGTTTAAAAAAATAAATATTTGTAGAAAGGACTAAAGTAAGTAAGTAATAGTATCTGTGCTAAATTGAAGTTATATGGTTGTGTGCCATAAAGACAGATGGACATTCAAGGGGATTGCTGTTGTCACACTTTGGGGGGGGGGGGGGATTGTTTTGGTCTAATTTTTTAAAAAATTCCAAAAATCTGTAGATGTGTAAATCTTTCTGAAACTTTCGGGGATGTATGCCATTGTTATCTTGTGCATTGTATATAAAATTCAATATATAGCTCTTGTAGTTTTTTAAATTTTGTTTATGAACAATTTAGAAATTCGCCAAAATTCTGTGGATAAGTCAAATGTTCTGAAATTTGGTGAGCTAACTATGGTAAATGTGTTCTAACACTGTAGCAATTTTCATTAGAATAGTTCAAAAATGAGGCAGAGAAAAGCCCCTCAAATTTCCCCACTGAGAGTGATGTTTTCCCTATTGCAACTGCCATTGATGAAGTACTTATGAAGATTCATAAGTTTCATTAGAGTTTTGTTATTTTGACCAGCAAAATTCAGAAAGGCTTTAGAAACAAAGCACCAGACCCCCTATTTTTGGAAGGAGTTTAGAACCATTCTTTATGGATCACGCATGCCTAAAAGCTACAATACATGTCCATTTGACATCAACCCGGCGTAGAGCTTTTTCGATGATTGCCCCATCACTCTGGAATGCCCTCCCTCTGTACATCAAAGCCACCCGTGATCTAAAAGACTTTCGCACGGCTTGTAAAACATGCCCGTTTGAGAGGGCGTTTGGCTGAAAACTGTTAGACTGCTAATTGTTTTTTAGATGTTTTTAGATGCTAATTGTTTTAGATGTTTTTAGATGTTAGATACCTTTACATGTTTTAGATGTTTTAGATATTTTGTTGTGGTTTTTTTTACTGTAAATCGCCCAGAGCCATCTGGGATGGGTGATTAATAAATCCCTAAATAAATAATGATTATTTTATCCATTGTGGATGCATTCCAAGACTATCTATGCATACATGAAACAGTGAATCACAGAACACTCTATATTTTGGTTATCCAGAAGCATACCATATAATCACACTGAAAAACTGAGAGAGACCCACAAGCACTTTCAGTTGAAATATTTTTGCAGCATTGGTAAGTAAAATAATGAATATTGAATATTAGTAGCTATGAATTATATTTGATTATCTGGATGTATTTGAAACTTTGACTTGATAATTACATATGCTACACCACTTTAAAACATGAATTATTGCTATTGCAATTATATATTTATATACATACTAAATTATACTGAAAATTCAATATATGTTCAACATTCAACAAGACATTTAGAGAAAATATTGATTAAGGGGGAAATGCACCAAGAATGTGGCGCAGCTGGCTGGGTGTCAGCTGCATAAGATCTCTACTGACCAGAAGGTTAGGAGTTCGAGGCCTGCCCGGGTTGGGGTGAGCTCTCGAACAATTTGTGTAGCTCGTTGTCAACCTTTGCAACCCAAAAGACAGTTGCATCTGTCAAGTAGGAAATGTAGGTACCACTTTGTGGAGAGGCTAAATGTAACTGATTTCTAGAATGTTAAATTGCCTCTATGTCTGTCTATATATGTTGTATGTCAATGGCATTGAATGTTTGCCTGTATATGTGCATTGTGATCCACCCTGAGTCCCCTGCGGGGTGACAAGGGCAGAATATAAATGTTGCAAATAAATAAATAAATAAATAAAGTGAATTCGTAGTGAGTGAAAACTAACACTACTGCAGCAAATCCAGGGAATGGTTAACTTCACAGGAAAATGTATTCCAGATCTGATATAAAAACTCTGGTGCACTTGACTGTATAAACATATTGTGTATGAAATTGTAGTTTTTGGCATTGCATGAACCTTTTTTATGTGATCAGAGTTGCACTTCTCTTGTGATACAATGACTCTGAAAAGTTAATTAAAATAGTACTTGAATAAAGAATAAATCGGAAAGGGACATCCTTGTGCAGTTCAACTCAACAAGAACTCGAGAAGAAATTTTAAGAAAACAAAATGATACACCATACAAAATAAATGACAAAAAAATTATAATACTTAGAGAAATTCCCACCTCTATCCTCGAAAATCGGAAAAAATACTATTTCTTGACTGATATTTTAAAACAAAGAAACATTCGTTTTAAGTGGGAAAAATTTGAAGGACTACAAGTCACCTGGAAGAATAAAAATATTGGTTGACCTCACAAGAAAAAGCTGAAGACTTTTGTAGGAATCATTTTAAAGACACGTCGTTTTCTAGCGGTCACCAGCAAAAGAATTTAAAAGACAAGAGGCCAAAGAGGCAATATGAAGTCGAACCGCAACCAAGAGAGAAATAATAAAGTTGAAAGTGAGAGAGAACAAGGAGACCGGATCAAGGAGCAGACTCAGGGGCATGTGGACAAACAATTGAATCAGACCAGGAGCAAACAATGGACGAGGATGGAGAAATTGACTCCCCAGGTGAAGAGAGCTCTGGAGAAGAGGAAGAACCATAAAGTTAATGGAGGTAAAATGCTTATCTATAAATATAAATGGACTGAACATACCTGAGAAAAGGAAACAAACCTTTCATTACTTAAAAAAACAAAAAGCGGCGATTTGTGCCATCCAAGAAACTCACATAAAGACCTCCAAAACTGATCTACTCGAAAACAAAGGAATGGGAATCTTATTTTCGTCCACCATTGAGAAAAAACAAGAGGGTAGCACTCTATATAAGAAACGATTTGCAACCTAAACTCGAGTTTACAGATAACGAGGGGCGGATGGTGGCCGCCTCGATATTAATTAAAAGAAGGAAAATCCTAATAATTAATATTTACGCCCCCAATGGAGCAAAAGTTAAGTTTTTTGAATCTTTAAGGAAAAAAATTTTGGAAGTAGATTCCGAAGGACATATTATTTTAGGGGACTTTAACGGTATAGTTGACGAAAAACTGGATAAGAACTATAGTAACCAAAAAAATAGAACAGCTGCAAGCAGACTCCCCAAAGCTTTTTTTGAGTGTGTTCAAAGTTTTGATTTAAAAGATGTCTGGCGATCACAAAACGAAAAAGCCAAAGATTTCACGTTCTTCTTCGGGAGGAGAAAGACGTGGACCAGAATCGACATGATCTGGATATCTAGGAATATTCTTAACAACAATGACAGGGCGAAAATCCATGTGAGACAAATTTCAGATCATGCACTAGTCGAGACCACAATTAAATTTGGGCAAAAACAGTTTTCCTGGAAACTAGAGGACTGGCTCCTCAAATCAGACTCCCAAATTCAGAAGAACAAAGAATTACTAAATGAGTACTTTGAATTAAATAATTCATCTGAAATAAGTATAACTAATATATGGGACGCTGCAAAAGCAGTAATGCGGGGAAACTTTATCGCTCAAAGACACTATTTGAATAAAAAAAAGAATAGTGAAATGGCTTCGCTGAATGCAGAACTGGACAAATTGGAAGCTCAATTAAAAAGGAATCCAAATAACACGAAAATAGCAAAAAATATTTTATTAACGAAGAAACAATTAAGTCTGTTATCGCTAGACCAAATAGAGAGAAGAATGAAGTATCTGAAACAAAGAAACTTTGAAAACTCAAACAAACCTGGGAAATGGCTTGCCTACCAGTTTAGAAAACAAAAACAAAGTAACATTGTGAATAAAATTAAAAATCGAGACAAGATAATGGTGAATGACAAGGAGATATTAAAAGAATTTAGAATTTTCTACAAAGAACTCTACAACACTAATAATCTAAACAAGGAAGATATCCAAAATTATATAGATGCTCTAAGACTGGACAGAATTGAGGAAACTGATAGAGAATTGTTAAATAAGCCCATCACGGATGAAGAAATCAATCTTGCAATTAAAAAATTAAAAACAGGGAAGGCCCCCGGCCCGGACGGCCTGACCGATCATTCTTACAAAAAATTCAAAGAGGAACTGGTGCCCTTTCTAAAAAAAGTGATGAACAATGTGCTCTATTCCGGAAACCTCCCAGAAACCTGGAAAAGTGCTAATATAATAGTCTTTGCGAAAGAAGGGAAAGACCCAGAAAAGGTAGAGAACTACAGACCTATCTCCCTTTTAAACCAAGACTATAAACTTTTTACAAACATATTGGCATCAAGACTTAAAATCTTTCTTAACAAATGGATTGGCAGGAACCAGACTGGATTCCTTCCAAGACGTCACATGAAGAACAATATAAGAAATATTATTAACTTGATAGAACATCTCGACAGGAATATTGACCAAAAGGCAGCATTCGCTTTCCTCGATGCGGAGAAAGCATTTGACTGCTTAAGCTGGGATACTATTGAAATATTACTGAGGGAATTGGACTTGGGTGCTTCATTTATCACTGCGATTAAAGGGATCTACCACTACCAATCGGCAAGTGTCATAGTAAACGGCATAAAATCAGAACCATTTGAGATTATGAGAGGAGTTAGACAGGGTTGTCCCCTCTCCCCTTTAATTTTTAATTTTATTCTTGAATTACTTCTAAAAAATATTTCCAAGGACCCAGAACTCAAAGGTATCCAGATTGGCAAAGTCAGCTATAAAGCTTTCGCATTCGCCGATGACTTAGTATGTGTTATACAAGACCCTTTGGATAACATAGATCTTTGGCTAAGAAAGATAAATAAATTCGGGGAGATCTCCGGCTTCAAGCTGAATAAGAAGAAATCCAAACTCATAACTAAAAACATCAAAGGTGAAGAATTAAGAGAGATTGAGACCAAGTCAGGAATGGAGATAGTGAAGAAATTCAAATATCTAGGAATTACTTTAACGAACAACAACTGCCAATTAGTCAAGAACAATCATGAATATTTGTGGAAAGAAGTTAAGAAGGATTTAACAAGATGGCAAACCTTTAATTTATCCTTACTGGGCAGGATCTCCACCATCAAAATGAAAATATTCCCAAGAATTAATTTTTTTATTTCAGATGCTCCCCATACTAAAAATACGCAAATCCTGAAGAGATGGCAAGCAGATTTAGCTAAATTTATTTGGCTGGGCAAAAACCCCAGGATAAAACAAAAAGACCTCATGGAAAAGACAGAATTGGGGGGCTTCGGCCTACCCAACCTGATTAAATACTACGAAGCAAATTGCCTCGAGGGAATGAGAATGTGGGCACTATTAAACAACAAAGAAATGCTCAAGCTAGAAGGCCCAAAGAACAGACATGGATGGCATGGCTACCTGATCTATAATAAAGCGGCGGCAGACTCGAATTTTAAAAACCATATAATTAGAGCGGCCACTTTAAATATTTGGAATAAATTTTAAAAGATTATATATCCTAAGATCCCCCTCTGGACATCCCCCCTTGAGGCTTTACAGATAAACAAAAGGCAAGAAGGAAAATGGCCGACCTACGCAGAACTAACAAAAATTGAGGGACCCTTAGTTCTTTTAAAAAAACAGGAGGAATTAACACACTTAAATCTAAATTGGTTTCAATATAACCAAATTGCAACAAGATATAACGAGGATAAAAAAATAGGATGGATGATACACCCCTCGAAAGGGGAAAAAATCTGGCTTCATACTGAGAGAAAAACAGTCAGCAAAATCTATAATTTCCTATTGGAAAAAGAGTTTGAAAGAAAACCAACTAAGGACTACATGAAAAAATGGGCAGCAAATTTGGGATTTGATATCCCTAGAGATGACTGGGAGAATTTATGGAAAGTGAAGCAAAAATTTAATTACGCTTATTGCCTAAAGGAAAATACATACAAAATGATGTATAGGTGGTACATTACCCCCCACCAACTAGCAAAGATTAATAAGAGCAATCAGGATTTATGTTGGAAATGTCAAAAAGAAAAGGGAACTTTTTTTCATCAGTGGTGGACATGTAAGATGGCCTGCTCCTTTTGGAATATGATACACAAAAATATTCTAAAAATCTTTCAAAAAACTGGTTAAAAACCAGAATTGTACCTTCTTAACATAACGGGACTAGGTTTGAGTAAACCAAATGATAAATTACTAACTTACCTCATTATTGCAGCCCGTATAATCTACGCCAGGATGTGGAAAGCCCCGGAAACTCCAAAAGAAGAGGCCTGGATTACAAAAATCATAGAAATAGCCGAAATGGACAAACTTACCTGTTGGCTAAGATACAATTCCAACACGGCATTTGAGGACACGTGGAAACCCTTTATTAAGTTTATTAAAGAGAATTACAATATAGATCTAAAAGGTTTTAATTTTTAAAGGAGGTTACCCCCTCTGAATCAAGATATCTGTAACATTAACTATGACAGAAAAATACGGAGATGTGAAGTCTAAATTTTGTTTTTCTTGTATATGTGTGATGTAAACACTTCCCAACCCCATCACACCCTTTTATTCCCCTCTCCCGCCCCTCCTTCCCTCCCTTACCCAATCTTCCCTGTCCCTCTAACCCTATTGACTCCGGTTCCCCTTTGTGTACCCATTTTATGTTGTATTCGTGTTCTTATCAATAAAAACCATATAAAAAAAATAAAAAAATAAAAATAAAACAGTACTTGATGCTTCTGCATCTAAGCATTGATTGACATTATCATTGCTCTGAAAATCTGAAGAGAATTGGGTATCGGTTTTGTATATACCAAGGGATGTGATTAGAACTGAGTGTGATTTGAACTCATATAAAAAGAATGCATTATCAAAAAAAATTTAAGGGTTTCTAAATATGGAAGATATATATTGGCAAGAGGACTGAGCAGATATGCTTTCATGATTGTGAAAGTTATTTTTTTCCCAATTACAAACATATGCTTGTAAATTATAAGTTAATTATAAATGATCCAAGCATAAGCAGATATATTATCTGAGACATTTGATATTGAGAAACAGAAGTCAGGGGAGGTATTTGATCAAAGTAGCAAAAATTAATGGCCCAACGTTATGCTAGCTTATTCAAAACTAAGTCCTATGGTGTCCAAAGGAGTTAAGTCTTTGGTATGTGTCCAGAGGCTAGTTGCCTGCTTTGAAGCAATTGCATGAATAAGTACCTCTGGCAACAAAAGAGGAAAGAATCTTGCAAGCAGTTCTGAAACCCATTTGGGATGGAATGAATCAGGGTATGCTACCAAGTAGCTATCAAGCTTCAATTGTTTCAGAATGGCATTAAAGTCTGTTTGATTTTCTGGCATGCACTCAGCAAGAAAAAGGGAGCTATTTTGAGACCTAGTGCCTCATCACACACAGCAATGGTAGTTAATGTGAATCCATGCTCTAGTGCAGGCATGGGCAAACTTCAGCCTTCCAGGCATTTTGGACTTCAACTCCCACAATTCCTAACCGCTAGTGAGTCCAAAACACATGAAAAGCTGAAATTTTCCAATATTTATTTCTTTATTTATCATGTCAGAAGTGAATTGGGGGTACAGTTATATTGTATTTTAAAACACCAATGAAGTTAAACTTGCCGTTATACGAAATGTCCATTGACCTGAAGTTGGCCACTTAGAGTGCCTCTGGTGTCCCTATGAGAGGGTCCTCCAAAATGTGTGTGGCAGGGCTCTGGCTGCATTGTAGTAGGTGGTCTGTGGTTTGCTCTTCTACATACTCAAATGTCATGGACTCGAGTTTGTAGCCCTAATACTTAAAGTTAGCTCAGCATCTTCCAGGTCACCCAACCTTCTATGTGCCCAGAAGGGAGTATTTCATCTGGTATCAGCCACTGATTGAGGTTCTAGGTTTTCACCTGCCACTTTTGGACTCTCGCTTGGTGTTTTCCCATGCCTGCTTTAGTGTGATAAGTACCCTAAATGGTAGCTAGGAATGAGATTGCTCTGGGTTCATCTGCATGGGCTTGCCCTAAATTGACTCTTGGCTATCTTCGCGACATTGCTCCACTTTCAGTATGTATCTTCGGTTGCCATAAATTAATCCAACTTTGCTTCCCTTCAGTAAAATTGAGAAATGTTCCACAGTGTTATTGAAAATCTGGAGTATCTTGTAGGTTTGGGACAGTGCAGACAGCTGGACTGAGTCTGATTCAGATACAAGACACTGCTAATATTGCCTTTTCCTTGTGCTTACCAAAACAGGAAAAAGGTAAAAGATTATGCTTGTGCCACTGCTGTTGTTGCTCCCAGCTGGCTGCAGAGTTCTATGTGAGCTTCTGGCCCTCACAGGCACCCCTGCTGACATCCACAGAGGTACTTGCATAGCCAGGAAAAAGAAGATTAGCTCCCTCCTTGTCTATAGTCACCTCTGCTGTTGTCTGTATGGGGCACACTCAATGGGCAAGAGCTCTCAAAGTACTCTATGGCTGGCTGGAAGAAGCAATGGGTGCACAGAAAATGGGGTGACTGTCCAGTGGGTCCATGTAGATTTCAACCAAGCACTATAACAGATATGGGAAGATGATTGCTAGTCTTGTTTGATTGAAAAAAATGGTTCAAAACTCATTTTGGATGTACGGGGCGGTGGTAGTTCGATTCGAAAGTCAATTCCAATTTTAATAGGAAAAAAGGTTCAAAACTTTTTGAAACTTCTGAGACTTCAAAATCCTTCCTTAATGGTTTGAAAGTGTTATTTCCTGTTTCATTGGGTGGTCTTTACTTTGAAAGTAGTTGTTTTACTCCAGAAAAGCGAGGGGGGGAGCAAAGGGAGAAAATTCATCCACTCCATTTTAAAATGCTTCCCAGACTCACAAGGGGAGACGAAAGGGAGGAAATTAATCTACTGGGTTTTAAACTCCTTCCCAGGCTCACGGGGGGAGATGAGAGGGAGGAAAGTCATCTACTGGGTTCTGAAAAACTTCCCAGGCTCACGAGGGGAGACGAGAGGGAGGAAAGTCATTTTACTGAGTTTTAAACCGCTTCCCAGGTTTATGAGGGGAGACGAGAGGAAGATAGGTCATCTACTGGGGTTCAAAACACTTCCCAGGATCACGAGGGGAGACACGGCCAGGGTCCAGAAGTGGGGAAATGCTGAATTATTTCCGACTCACTGCTTCGTAGCAGAAATGGCGGAAAAAGCTTCGGAAGGGCAAAGGGACTTCCAGTTTCCTTAAAAACTTCAAAATTGCTTCAGAAAGCAAATCTTTCTGAATTTATTCTGAATTACAAAGGTTCCAAGTGAACCTAACCATGCTTAATGGTTGCCTCTGGAGATGTGTCTGGGACATTTCTGCTTCAGACTGACCCTCAATTTTTTGACCAGTGGAAATATGGCTTCTCACTTCTAACTCTTTCTTCCTCTTTGCTATCCCTATATACAGGGATGCTTGGACATGTAGATTTATCTAGTTAATCAATTACATCACATTTTAAAAACATTTTTGACATGTGAATAACTGTGATAGCAGGGTGCCAAGCAGCAAGAATGAAAGCAGACACTCAAGGGGAGAAACAGTGACTTTTATACTTTGCTGCTCTTTGCCTTGATGTTGCATGGATAGGGAGGGTTGTCATACTTGTTGTTTTCTATTTCAATATCTGAAACAGCAGTAGAGCAGTCCATTTGAAAGCATGACAGAAGCAACAATTGCAGGGAAATGACCTGCTTACAAATCCTGGGTGATTCGGAAAAATATATTTCCTTGTGGACATTGTGCATGCTATTGGTAGCATTGTGGAAAGCTTCAGAAAAGAAAGAGAGGGATCTTCTTCTTTCCATGCTTCTGATGACAGGTTGGAGAAAGGGATAATTTTCCTCCATGGTTTGGCTATTAACCCGAGCCATATCAGAACTTTCAGGCTCATAACAGTTACATACGTATTTCATAACTAAGAAAAGCCCAGTGATGTTTCCTTTCTAAGTTAGGAAATACAATTTCAGCAGCATCACACATGCCAACGCTCAGCAGCAAAGCTTTCACTCACAATCCCCCAAACTGTTCTTTGTCTAATTGAAACTCTTAGGAAGGTCCTCAGATGATTTCTTAGGCTAAAAACTACTACATCTGTCTCAAATTTCGCTTTAGGTAATGTTTTCTGCCAACTTTACCTCAGCAGTCATTAAAACCTTCCACAACCTACAGTTTTACATTACTTTTCCAATATAAACAGAAATTCATCCCAAGGTGGATTTTGAAGATACATATGTATCCCAAAGTGATTTAGCCACATCTTAGGTTTGTGTGTTGGTTGGTGTGTGTGTGTGTGTGTGGGGGTCAATATATTTCAAGATTTTATTTTAAATATTTTAATTAAGTTTAGCATACATTGACAAAAAGGGCAAAGAATGCACCGTAAACTACCAAACACAACACACTCTAAATAAACAATAGAACTTCCTTTTATTTGACATAGAAGTTGCTCCTCAGTTTTCTTGGGTTCCATTTGATGAAAGAAATCTTAATTATTTTTTTATTTTTGATCAAAGAGCTACAGGTTGTATTCCTTAAAAGATTTCTTCACTTTCTCCCACTCTTTTCACACTTTGTCTAGAGAGCTCTCCTTCATTATCCTAGATAATCTGTCCATTTCCATCGCTTCTTAAACCCCATCATCACATGGGCAAAATTGCTTGTCCTATGAGAGTGTATTCTCAGTTCAGGTACAGAGCCCGCCAGATCTCATCAGACACTAAACAAAGGGGGTGGGCTATAGGAAATTGCAACTGGACAAGAGAACAGTCTAGTAAGAATACACAATACAGATCTAATCATGCACATTGACCAAAATGGGTAAATAATCCAATCGTATATATATTATTGTAGGTCACCCTCTTGTATCGCACTGTGTATATAGGAATATCAAAGTCCATATCGGATTATATCGCCAGTCAATCTGATGCGCAGATTTACATGGAACTAAGCCTTATATATTTTTCATTGAGTGACTGCCACAATTATACTCATCATCTTAGGACCTTTACTGAACTTGACTAGTTTTTGCGCATCTGCGCATCAGATTGACTGGTGATATAATCTGACTCAACCACTGCCACAGACTGCATGCACAGCGGATTCGGGTGCACAGTAAAGTAATGTCTTGGAGCATGGACAAATATTGACTTATTGAACTTTTCCAGTTTCACTATTGACTATAGTTGTAGATAATTGGTATTTATTCTGTCTGATTTTCATTACTGTTGCACCCTTACTAAAAAGGAGATACGGACTTTGATTATTCCTATAGTACTATACACAGTGCAATACAAGAGGGTGACCTACAACAATATATATACTATTTGACTATTTACCCATTTTGGTAAGTGTGCATGTTTATTTAGATCTCATCAGACTACATAGATCTACTTCCGGCAGTCCTCCATCCCTGAACTGAGGCGAAACTGCCATAAGAGGGAGCAGTGAGAACATGTTGTGAGGCTTCCTATGTTCTTATTCAGAAGAATGGGGGGAAGTCAGGCGGTGATGCTTCCCCTTGTCCCAGGGTGATGCGGGGCACAGAGTGATGGGGTCCCCATCCCCCAAACTGGAATCGCCATGGTGAATCCCCTTGCTATTGCTCAGTTTATTGACCTCAATATGATGGGGTTTTTAATTTCAATTCCCAATCATAAATGGAAGGTACTTCAGTTGTTTTCCACTTTTTTTTGCCAGAATGAACCTTTCTATCAGAATAATATATGTAATTATTTTCCTTGAAGGTTTATTAATTTGTTGATCTATCATGTTGGCAAAATACGGCTGCAGTATAAATTCTAACTCTAATTGGAAGAGACTATTAATTGTACTATGTATCTTCTTCCAATAATTCTTTAACTCTTTTACATTTCCATAGCATATGATAACATTTCTTTTGAGTTTCTTTGCAGTTCAATAGGCTTTTTTTTCATGGACCACACTGTAGTATAAATGCTAAAACTAAAATCAGCTCTTTTAGCAAGTTTTATTCCTCTTAAAATTGATGTTCAAATGCCACGTTCGACACACTGTTCTGTGCTAAAATTGCCCTTGGACTATCTTGTCAAACATTTTATGATTGTGTCCAGCTGTAAAAATGTGAACATGTTGTTACAGAGTTACATTCTAGTCGTTAACACTGGACAATTGAAATGTACTTTTTAGGCAGTCTATCTTGCAGGAGACTGATTCAGACAATCTACAGTGGCCAGTAATTCCACAAGCTATCCCCTCTACTTTTGCCTGGTCATATGGGAGCTTCTGTTGATATCAAAATGGGACTCCCACAATTGCCAGAAGTTCACATGGAACTCTGGGCAGCTGGGAGCAGCAGGAGTAGCAACAATTACATGATCGATCCCCTTACCTTGTGCTCATGATCAATCCAAATTTAACCTACTGTCTACACCAGTGTTTCCCATCCAGTGTGCCAGGGCACGCTAGTGTGCCGTGAGCGATCATCAGGTGTGCCATGGGAAATTGGAACCTCCAATACCCTTTCTTCCCCCTCCTGCCGAACACTTTTTCTTCTCCACTCGGGCTCCCATCTT
The DNA here is from genome assembly GCA_030556195.1 of Anolis apletophallus. NCBI lineage: Eukaryota > Metazoa > Chordata > Lepidosauria > Squamata > Anolidae > Anolis > Anolis apletophallus. The sequence goes on along the minus strand of JARBWK010000009.1, from coordinate 43,038,705 downwards.
CCCAGCCTCGCTCTGCTTGTTTTGTCTAGCTTTGCTCAGGAGGGGAGGGTGGAGGGTGGAAGATGTGATCCGTGTGGGCGCTACTGCACAGACTTGCCCCACATCTTCCTCCCTTCCCCTCCCCTCCTGAACACACTCACACTGCCCCATTGGATCAAAATGGTGGCAGAAGAGGCAGTGTGAGCAAAGTGAGGCAAAGTGAGCAGAGCGAGGCTGGGAAGAAGGGAGCACAAATGGAGAAGAAAAAGTAAGTGTTCAGCAGGAGGGGGAAGAAAGGGCACGAAGGGGAAGGGGGAGGAAGAGGTCTCTGTCGAAAGCTGGCATGGGCAAACTTGGACCTTCCAGGTGTTTTGGACTCCAACTCCTACCATTCTGAGCAGCCTCAGGCCCTTTTCCTCTACCCCCCCCCCCTCAGCCACTTAAGCAAGAAAGGGCCTCAGGCTGTTAGGAATGGTGGGAGTTGAAGTCCAAAGCACCCAGAGGGCCAAAGTTTTCCCATGCCTGTTTTAGGGACCTTAAAGTGGTGAGCCTCCTTCCAACATTGTGATTTTGGATAGAAAACAAACAACAACATAACATAACTCTCTGGGTGTAGGTGAACTACAACTTCCAAACTCAAGGTCAATTCCCAAGCAAACCCTTTCACTACTTTTTGTTGGTAATGAGAGTTCAATATGCCAAGTTTGGTTCAATTCCATTGTTGCAAGAGTTCAGGATGCTCTTTGATTGTGTGTTAACTATAAATTGAACTGAAACAAGATTGTAGTTTAAAGCTAAAATTTGCTAATCTTCCTTTGGACAGTTTTTGGTTATCTGTTGCAAGGGAGTTCAACATTCTGGCCAACAAAGCTATTTTGACACTGTTCCCGTTTTCAACCACATATCTGTGTGACAGGCATGTAGCCAGGGGGCCCCTGGGGTTTTCAGCCCCCCGAAATTCTCAGGGTGGTCCGCGAAAAGGCCTTACTGGTACATTATTTAAACTGTTATGTTTATTCATATCATGATCTGATCACCATGCTCATTATATCCCACATTCATGGGGTTATTGGGATAACAATACAAAAGGTTTGCTAGGGTAGACCCTCTTCCACTCAGTCTCAGCCCCCCAACCAAACTCAGCCCCCCCCCCCTGAATCAAAATCCTGGCTACGGCCCTGCTGTGTGAGATGAGCTTCTCTAGCTTGACTGCGATAAAAACTAAAAACAGAGAGAGACTGCCATTCCTGCCAGGATATCTATGTTGTGTTCATCAAAACAAGTCCAGGTTTCACACTGAGTGTATAAATACATTTAAAAACATATTAACTATATGTATTACTGTGTTAGAGTGTCATTTTGTGACATTTGAGTTGGTGGTGTGCCCCAGGATTTTTTAAACGTAAAAAATGTGCCACGGCTCAAAAAAGGTTGAAAAACACTGGTCTACACTGCTCCAAAGCTGTGGTTTGGAGTTTTGAGTAAACTTGAGAATGTCCATTGACATTGGCCAAAGCTGCTGAAAAATCCACAATAATCTCCAGAAGTTGGTGAACATTCTGGAAATAGTTAGCAATGAATTTGAAGTGAATCCAGATTTCCCCCCCCCCCCCCATGTTGATTCACCCTAAATCATCCCTATGATGTGCCACTGCCAACTGTTCCCTGGATGTACAGTTTCCAATATCCCTTATTATGTGTCTTTCCTCAACACACAGTTATGATGTGGGAAGTGTTATGGGTGGTCTGGACAAAGAGGAGGCATATTTTGCATGCTAATCGTCAGGGAAAAGGCTAAGGAAGGTCTGAAAGCCCAGCAGCTTTCCTTGTCAATTTACATGGATCCATGTCAGCATCCATACCATGCCAAAATTATAATTAGTATAGTGACTTATGAATCCTGGGCCTGGAGGAGGAAGAATAAGGTCCAGATAAGATCATTAAAAATGAGACTCCTCACAGGCAGACAGGCAGGAAAAAAATGACAAAGAATGTCAAAGAAAAATGTCAAAGAAATTGAAGAAATAAATAAATAAATCGAAGAAAGGCAGTAGAACCAATAGTGCTATGGCTCTTTTCTCCTGCAGTTGCAATATTCTGGTAATAGTGCGGCATGAGTGGGCGTGTTTCCCTTCCTCTCCCCGTTGTGATTCCAAAGCAATGTGAGCTTGATTTTACCCATATTTTTCCTTCTTATATTTCTATTTTTAAAATGTCATTTTCATGCAATTGCACAATCACGGCAAAAACACATTTTAAAATGGAAAGACATGCACTAGGTAGGGCATACACGGGCAAGAAGGCAAGGTTAGCAGGGAAGTACAGCAGAGTGATTTAGGAGCAGTGCATCACCAAGCAAGCTTTGCAGCAACATCATGGAAAAGTGTGATAGTGATTATTTCAATACCAACGTGTTTTGGTTTGTTTTAACAACACAATGCTGCAAAACAGCACACTGGTGTGATGAAGTTCTTTTTTAGAAAGATAGTTACAGTGAGGAAAGCATCTGAAATGCAAAAGGATGAATATCTATTTCATAACTGCTGAATAGACCCTCACTATTTGTGAAAAATAGGCTTATTTCCACCATGCCTTTTTCTTAATGGAAGGGCAGTGTTGTAAGGCAGTGTTTCTCAACCAGTGTGCCGTGGCACACTAGTGTGCCGTGAGCGATCATCAGGTGTGCCGTGGGAAATTGGAACCTCCAATACCCCCGCTGAACACTTTTTCCCAAGCAAACCCTTTCAGTACTTTCTGTTGGTAATGAGAGCTCAATATGCCAAGTTTGGTTCAATTCCATTGTTGCAAGTGTTCAGGATGCTCTTTGATTGTGTGTTAACTATAAATCCCAGAAACTGTAACTCCCAAATGTCAAGGTCTATTTTCCCTAAACTCCATCTGTGTTCAGATTTGGGCATATTGAGTATTCATGCCAAATTTGGTCCTGATCCAACATTGTTTGAGTCCACAGTGCTCTCTGGATATAGGTGAACTACAACTCCAAAACTCAAGGTCAATGCCCACCAAACTCTTATAGTATTTTCTCTTGGTTATGGGAGTTCTGTGTGGGAAGTTTTGTGTTTTTCTGCCATTCCTGCCAGGATATCTATGCTGTGTTCATCGAAACAGGCCCAGGTTTCACACTGAGTGTATAAATACATTTTAAAACATATTAACTATATGTATTACTGTGTTAGAGTGTCATTTTGTGTCATTTTGGTCGATGGTGTGCCCCAGGATTTTGTAAATGTAAAAAGTGTGCCGCGGCTCAAAAAAGGTTGAAAAACACTGTTGTAAGGGATTCAACACTAGTTTTTGGTACTCTCCAACTCTATTTTGGATTGGTTCATAGATCAATCCCAATGTAAAATGGATCTATATTAACGGCAATCTCTGCTTTTTTCATTCAGCCCTTTTTCTACAACTGCATGGGGATACTAAACAAAGCTTTCAAAAATTGTAACTTCAGAACTCTGGGAATATTTTTTTTTCTTATATCTAAATGGGACGGGGGGAGGGGAGATTAGTACAGATCAAAAGAACTGGAATGATATGGTGTTAGCCAACTGAATCCTATCTTTCCCACATGACTATGACTACTTGCCTAGTTCTCTGAACATACGTTACCATACTACAATTTTCAGATAAATCCTTAATTTGAGTTGAAGGGAAACGCTATGGACATTATTTCTATAATTCAGCTTTAGAAATACTAATATTGTTTTATTCTGTTCTATGGCGTTGACAAGACTTTTGTACTATTAACTAACAAAGTCATGCCCTAATAAGAGTTTTCACATTTTCATTTCATATTAGTTCACCTCAGCGAAATGTAATGTGTAACATATGGGATTTTTTAATGTATTATTGAATTTTTTAAAAATATATTAATAATTTTTTCATGCGTTGTTGTTCTCAATTTCTTTCATGTTCTGAAACTTACCCTAAACTATTCATCAGGTGCTTGAATAATATCTTTAAATAAGGACCTGTACATTTTCACAAAAAGGTGAGGATAGACTTCACCTACATGGTTACTAAAGCCTTGGTTTAAGGTATGTGAAATATGTAGCACTTGAAGACAGGTTTCAAGTTTGGTGACCCAAATCTGAACCTCCATGGCAGCTACAAAGACTATGTTGTATATAGGTTTCAGTGTGTAAGCTGCAGGTTAATGTACTTACATAGGCCTCCCTGCTGGGTTCTTATTTATATATGAACCAGCTAACTTGAAACAGATTGTAGGAGTCTGTAGCTGAATGAATTATGATGCTTTCTTATGCTACAGGCCTTTTTCCTTGGAACTATTATGTGAACACAGGTGCCTTTCGTTTGCTGAAGCTCGGTTAAATTCTAACACAAGATGCTGACTATTTCAATGCTTGATTCACATAGGTGTTTTTTGTTACCCTTTCCTCCTTTACCAGAGTGAGATTGCATGCTTATTGAACGTTCACATGGCTTTATACATGCATTAGTTATTATTTCCTTTTATGAATTATTTCTACATCTTATTTTACAATAGTCCATATTCTCCAATTGTCCACAGTTTGGCAGAGATGTTGTGCCAATAATGTTATGCCATTCCACTTTTCCATGTGCTTTAAAAATGTACTAAAGTGGATCAGCACTATAGAATTACTGTCATCCGGCACAACTTTAACTTCAATGATTCAATGCTATTTATTTATTTTATTTACTATATTTTTATACTGCCCCTCTCAACCTGAAGGCGACTCGAGGTGGTGCACACATGGCAACGAATGCCCACAGATAAAATACATAACACCTAATAAAACAATCATATGAAAGCAAAAATTCACAGTTAAAAATATAAAATACAAATCTCAGCGTCTCATTATTGAAAACGGTTTCTGTTGCATTATCGTCGTTCCAAAGGTCTCAATTAAATAATTACATTACATCTGCAAAAGCCTGCTCAAACAGCCCAGTCTTGACTTTCTTCCGCAATGTTAGGAAGGGGCCAATCTAATGTCCCTAGCGAGGGCGTTCCATAGCCAAGGGGCCACCACTGAGAAGGCCCTGTCTCTCGTCCATGCAAAGGTGGCGGGGCTGAGAGCAGGGCCCCTCTGGAGGGAAGCCGGGGCCTCTGCCTCCACCTCTTCCTCCTCGCTGCCACGCCTGATGTCACCCAGCCTCGCCGAAAAGGGGCGGGCTGCGCAGGATGCCGGGCATGCGCGGCAGGGCGGGAGTGGCTCGGCGCCCTCTGCCATGTCCCTGGCTGCTGCAGCAGCCGTCCCGGGGTTTCCCTTCCTTCTCCGAAGGAAGAGAAAGGAAGGTAAGCTCCCAGGCGGCTGCTGCAGCACCCAGGGACATGACGGAGGGCGCCGAGCCGCTCCAGCCCTGCCGCGCATGCCCACAAGCGGCCCCGTGCGAGCGACGAAAAGGCCCTAGGGCGTCTGACGTGGCTTCCCTCCGCCTCTTCCTTGCTCGCGTCGGCCCCGCCACTCCTCGTGTTGCCCCTCCCCGGAGATCAATTTTTAAAAAATATATATTAAAATTTGGGGGGGGGGGTCCCAGCCAGCCCCCCCCCATGAGTGCTGCCCGAGGCCATGGCCTCAGGTGGCCTTATGGGTAATCCGGGCCTGTGCCACAGTCCAATTTGATGTTGCCTCTCTTTACAGAATACCTTAAAGACACTTCCCTTTAATGACTCCATATCACATTAGGGAGGACCCAAATTTTGATGCCATATACTCTCTCAGCAATGTCAACAGTCAAGTCAGATACGGCAATGCTCTCTCGGAGCCCTTTCTAATAACTAATGGAGTGAAGCAAGGTTGTGTTCTTGCACCAACCCTATTTACAATCTTCTTCATCATGATGCTCCAAAGAGCAATGGCAGATCTCAAAGAAGAAGACGGCATATATATACGCTATCGTATTGATGGCAGCTTGTTCAATTTAAGCCATCTGAGGGCTCGCACTAAGACTCTAAACTATCTAGTCTGTGAGCTGCTTTTTGCAATGATGCTGCCCTTGTCGCCTATTCAGAAGCAGCCCTGCAGCACCTTAAATCCTGCTTTGCAACAGCTGCAGAGCTGTTTGGACTGGAAGTCAGCCTGAGGAAAACGAAAGTCCTCTACCAGCCCGTACCACAGGAAGAACACCATCATCCCCATGTCAGCATAGGCAAATCTGTGCTTAAGTTCATCCAGCAGTTCATCTACCTGGGAAGCATCATCTCTTCAGATGCCTAGATTGATAAAGAGTTAGATCACAGATTAGCAAAAGCATATAGTGCTTTCGGAAGGCTTCACAAAAGAGTCTGGAGTAACAAGCACCTGAGGCAAAGCACCAAAATCAGTGTGTACAGATATATCGTACTGTCTATGGGTCTGAAACATGGGTCAACAATCGCCAACACGTACGACTCCTCGAACGCTTTCATCAGGGCACATCTAAATGTACTGGATGGAGGACCATGTTGCTTCCAAAGATACTAGCTCTATGGTGAACTCAGCCGCTGGGTCAGGGCACAAGGATGAGAAGCGCCCTCTAAAAGAGATATAAGGACTCCCTGAAACAACATTTCAGGCTCGGCCAGATTGATCACCAACAATGGTCCACCCTGGCTTCACATCAGGAGGCATGGAGACGCATCATCCATAATGCTGCGGCCTCTTTCGAGAAGACATGCCAAACGGGTCCCAAAGAGAAACGGCAATGCAGAAAGAAACTTGGAAACAACATCACCCAAAGAGACTTTTTGCTGTGCTTTCTGCAACCGGACTTGCCTATCTCAGATTGGCCTTTTAAGTCATCAATGCTCTTGTAAAAAGCATGGGATGAGTCCTTCCTAAGAATCTTCATTCACTAAATAATGCCAGAGAATGTCAACTCAAATCTAAAGTAATCTAAAATTGTCAATAATATGAAAAGCAGATATCATAAGTAGACACTGAAGTGCCAAACATCCTCCCCACCCAGTGTTCTGGGTGGACTTTATTTTTGGGACACCGAGGACTAGAGGAAGACAGATTCATGCTGCTTATCACTGGCATGAGTTTTTAGTGAGTCCCAACAGATTAAGTTTTCCAGGGTTTTCAGAAACTTCAAGTTTTGCTGGAGATTCCTAGAACCATGGCATCAGGCATGGAGATGGTTAATGAACAGATGAAAAAAGGGATAAATTTGACTTTACTAACAACTAATTATCTTAGCTTGTTGAAATGTGTGAGCTATTTGGCATTTATCTAAATATTTTTGAAAAATCAGGATGGCATGATGATAACTAAAATATTCATTAAGAGCTTTTCAGGATTTCCTGCATCTGGACTGACAAAAACAAATATGAAAATTGGACGGTTTCATTATCTAAGATGAATGTTATAATTATAGATGTATTGTTTAATGTAAACATTATAGTGCTTCCAGGGGATTTTTCAAAACTTCCTTAGTCATACAACTTCTCTTAATATTAATCAGATGGTTTTTTCCCAAGCAGAGACAACCCATTCATTAATACCCAGTGAGCTTTAGGTAGTCTTCAATATTACAACAGTGTGGAAAGCAACTAATACAATTTCCCAGGAATAAGGCCAGCTGAACAAACTTTAACATTGTTTTAAATATATCTTGCTATTGTCTTTGAATCTCATTCTATCTCATTCTATCTACCCTATTACTTAAATGAGGTTGTATCAATGTATAACCACACATGTTTAAGCAGAAATGAGGACATCAGTGAAGACCTATCAATTGTTCATGTGTCTTTATGTAGAGTCTGGTCCTAGTAGCAAGTGATTATTCTCCTGTCAGTGGGTTTAGTCTCAATCTTAAAGATGCTGAAGATATCTTTTATGTATTTTGATGGTTTCCAGATAACATCCATAGAGCACTTTGACTGCCTGCTCACATACATATGGTGTATCTTTTCATGGTGGAGGTTTAGACTGGCTACTTATCAAAGACACAAACAAGGAGACACATACATACATAAACATACATAAAAAGAAAAATGTTAACAATACATTATACAGCAATCTAGTGCAAATCACATACAAACTATTAATGACTGCACCTTTTCACTTCTTATCAAACCTCTACGTCTCTTACCTCATACCTGTGAACCCACCACCCAAGACCGGTGACACTGCTCAATGTGGATCCCATATCTAACAAGCATCTACCCTTGTATCTTATTTTAATAAATTCTCTTTGTGGTTACTTTCAAATCTACTTTTGTCTTCCTTTACAGATAGCCAAATGCCAGCCTCCATTTATTTACTAATTTTTCATTATTTCCTCCTCTAATACCATTTGTTAGCTTGGTCATTTGGATATACACTAGTGCTTTATCTCTCCAATCTTTAATGGTCAACTCTATTTCCTCCTTCCAATATTTTGCTTTTGTTAGACTTGCAGTAATAAAGCCGTATTGGCAAATTTCTTCATCTCCTACACGAGGGGTCAGGAACCTTTTTGACTCAGAGAGCCATGAAAGCAAAATATTTGGAAATTTACTTCAGTGAGAGCCATATAATATATATATATATAATATATTTTAAGACTGAATTTTAAAATAATATAAATGTGAGTCAATAAATGTGAGTATAATAAATAAAAAGGATTCCCCCAGCAGAATGACGGTGCATATGTCCAACCGAAGAATCCGTAGACCAATATCAATGCTGGAGCAATCCCCAAACAATACGGGCAAAAAGGTGGTGTGTAAATAAAGCCCTACAATGCTCCCAGGCTCCATGGGAAGGCAGAGAGGAATGGAGTTTACATGAGGCTGCTGCGGAGGACCAAACCAATCAATTACCGAATGGGATTGGAGGAACGCGGCTTGCCTAGAGCATTCCACCAACCCCCATTCGGCAATTGATTGCTTTGGTCCTCTGCAGCAGCCTCATGTGAACTCAGTTCCTCACTGCCTTCCCACAGAGCCTGGGAGCATTGTAGGGCTTTATTTACACACCACTTTCTTGCCTGTATTGTTTGGGGATTGCTCCAGCATTGGTCTTATCTGAAAAGCCGAAATCTGCTAGCCAGATGCAATCATCAAAAGAACCACACCTGGCTCGTGAGCCATAGGTTCCCGGCCCCTGTCCTACACTAATACTCTTTCTGGATAATCCTAAAAGGCACATTTCCAGGTTTTTAAAAACCTTTTAAAAACAAGTTTTATCTATTTTGGCCATTTACTATGGTGTTATTTATCTTCTATAAAACATTTTATAAATACTTGTATTTTCTCTAATTGAACCAGCTGTTGAGAATTTAAATCCCTTTTTCCAGAGATGTTTCTAATCCTACAATTCAATATTTCTTCCTAAATCCTTAGCCCACAAAATCACCACAGTTTGTATTCAAACATCTTCTAAGTTATATTTTAAAATACATTTATATAGTCTGGAGATTAGGCTTTTGTTGCCCTTTTCATACGTTGGGCATGTCATACTCTCTCAGCTTTAGAGGAAAGACGCCTAGGTGTGTGTGTGTGTAACCCAAATATGTTGAATAATTTAACCTCAAAACTAAGCAAGGGAAAGAGGAGAGTAGAAACAGCACAAATCAATCTGGTTCAAATCCAGACAATACAGTTCAGCTATTAATTTGCAACCTGAGGCACTAAACAATACAGAGCCACATAGGACAGTGTTGGACTGGCTAGCAGACTGTTTTTCTTCCTAACTACTGCATAAGCTGTTAAAGAAGGAGCAACATGTCTCCCAGTTGGTGGTAAATTCCAGAAGCCAGGTCACTAAAGAGAAGAGGCCAGTCAGTCCCTTGAAGCCAAGCTGGGTCAATAGGATTCAAGATTTATTGCCAAGGTGTGCAAACAGACTGTGCATGTGAAACCTGCAAAACCAACTATTGGCATAAATCTAGGGCTTGAGCCCAAAACTGAGTAGATCCATTCTGTATTAATGCAAAACTACCTATCAACAGGACAGCAGATCAAAACATGATGCAAACAATGGCCTGGTGGATGAAGCAGTGATGTGAGGTCAGAACAAGTCAGACTCCTACAGAGGCTGGAAGTTATTAGGTATGAATAACAGCTAATCAACACGGAATTAGTAACTTGCAATTGATTCATCTTTTCAACGACAAGGTACAATTGTGCAGCAAATCTATTTGACTTTGTATTAAAATTGGATTTACGCTTGAATTGCTTAAAATTTTATAACTATATGAATGATTAATTTGGGGGTCTTGAAAGGATCTCACTAAAGTTTACTGTACATCTAAAAGGAACTTGTGAAAGTTTGGGCTAGCCTGAATCAATTTGGATAATTTTCATAGTGCGACCTTGGATTTTTGCATTTAGACAGATGGCTATCACCACTTCTTGTGCAGGGGCCATGAATTTCCAGAAAGTGGGGAAGTTATTTTGGGATGATAACTTCCTGAATCATCCAACAAAGGACTTGCTGCATGGACAATTCTGGAACTGCCATTCAGAAAAGCAGCTTTAGCAATGTCTGGATATTTCATAATGTGTTACACAGAGCAGTACAAATACAGAACTTATTTTTCACATTAGTCTTTTTTAGTACTTACGCACCACATTTTTCTCAAGTTTCATAAAAGAGAAATAAATATAATAATAATTAACTTTATTTATACCCCGCCCCATCTCCCCAATGGAGACTCAAGGCAGCTCACATGAGGCCAAGCCCAAACAACAAATTACAATAAAATAAAATCAAAACACCAGATATGAACAATAAAAAGATACATACATATAAATAAAAACAATATACAACTAGATATCTAAAATCACAAAGACAGGGCAGGCTGCAAGCACATATATAAAATTTTAAAATGTTAAAACTCAGGGTGGGAAACTCGAAATAGCATCCTTTACAGGGAAAACATCCTTTATGGGGGAGGGATGGACTCCGAGAACGGGGACATTGAGGTGAGCAATGATAGAAATTAAATAACTACTCTCTGAAATCACAGCAGAAGAGCCAAGTTTTAGGTGTTTTTAAAAGGTCTCCAGAGTGGGGGCTCTCCGGGCAAGGAATTCCAGAGTCGGGGGGCCACAGAGGAGAAGGCTCTCTCCCTTGTGTCCACCAGACGTGCCTGTGAGATTGGGAGGGGCGACAGGAGGGTCTCCCCCAAAGAGCAGAAGGTTCGAGCTGGTTCATGGAGGGAGATCCGGTAAATAACACTAATTTTGCTAGAAAAAAGTGGGGGATATAAAAAGGATAGAAAGCTATTTTCCCCATTTAGAACATGAGCAATTTTTTTTAAAAAACTATTATTCTCCATTCATTTTTGTTAGAGATGTTGAACTGGAAAGGGATGTAGTTTCCTTTATTTTCCTAACCACTCTAAAATTTATAGTTTAAAAGAACTCTTTAAATGGACCGTTTATTTTAAGAGCTTCTGCAGAGCTATGAGTATTTAGGCAAGTTTCCCATCATAATCTTTTGCCACTATTTATTCTGTAAGGGTGGCGTGTCACAGTAACAGATGCTATGTAATGGAGATTAATAAAAATAGCAGCCAGCATTATATTACTAAAGTGTGACCATGCCTGAAATTCCCAGTACGTCTTCTTCACTCTACCCTGTGTACATATTGTCTTTGGTACTATATTTTTGTCTTGGCTATAGTTCACACATTCTTGTCATATGGTGTGGAGATAGAATTGTATCCAAACAAATTGTTTTCTTTTAAAAAAATGGCTAGGTTTTCTTCTATTTGCATCCCTTTCTCTAGTTTGGGGCTTTTTCTCATTTTTTTAAAAAAAATGTCCATCCCTTTCCTCTGGCACTTCAGCAATGAAGGAAAGAATTTTTGGAGTAGTTATGAGTGTTTTGTATTCTAAGATAACATAAAATCTGTTGTTCCTGTATATCTTCATTCCTTGTTTTTAGTTCTACAATATCAAACATTTTTTTCCATTTTTTATTTAAATGAAACACAAATGAAGACAGACATTTTAGATATACAAAATTACCAAGATTACATAACTACACAATTCGTATCACATATTGTAACTGAGAACTGGTAAGCCCTGGCCCTCTAGCGTTTTAACTGGAGGTCATCTGTTACCAACAGTGCTGTGGAATTCAAAGAAGAACAAATGGAGGGTGTCAAAAGGAAGGCAAGTCAAATCAATCTTTATCGGAACTGTCTTCCATTTGGAAGTGTATGTCCTCATAGAAAAAGAACATGCAGAACATGCAGGTCTAAAGTTAGGCAGCATCAGCCCTATCTTTCCAGGCAGCTGCTGCCCTATCTTTCCAGGGAGGCCTTGGCCATAGTGATCCATGCCATGGTCACCTCAAGACTGGACTACTGTAATGCTCTTTACATTGGTCTTCCTTCGTCAGTGACCCAGAAACTCCGTATGGTTCAAAATGCAGCTGCCAGGCTTCTTACAGGAACTCCTGTGGGATATCATATAACACCTATCCTGTGTCAGCTGCATTGGCTACCAATCAAATTCCATGTCTCCTACAAGGCCTTGTATGGACAGGGGCTGACATACCATAGGGACCACCTTTCCCCGTATCAACCCCAATGGTCACCTCGATCTTCTCAAGAGAATCTTCTATATATACCAGGCCCTAGAGAAATTTGCCTGGAGGTCACTAGGCGGAGAGCTTTCTCAGCTGCCGCCCCAAAACTGTGGAACTCTCCACCACCCGACATCTGAGCCATGCGCGAATTGAGTTGTTTTACTGTCACACTGAAGACTTGGCTCTTTGGAAGAGTGTTTGATTGGTGGTTTTAATGATAATTTAAGTGTTTTATTGATTTATTCTGTAAGTCACCCAGAGCTCCGTTGGTGGAGGGCAACTAAGCAAGTAATAAATTCATTGATTGATTGATTGATCTATGGACCCACCACCAAGACTCTATACTTGGAAGGCAGTGATCATAGGGATCACCTATGATCTTGTCATAGTGTAAGGGATGAATGTTTGAATGTATGTAGAAGAGCAGAAGAAACAGGCCTGAAGAAGAATCAACATGGAGTTTGCACAAAGCATGATATGGGCCAGACTTGGCAATTGAAGCGAGGAGGCAGTAAGGCATAGCTGAACAACAATTGACAATAAGGTGTGCGACCAAGCATGCAAGAAGTGCAAGGAGTGTGCAGGAAGTACCCCATAAGTCATATGGCCTAGAATGAGGATGTCCTGAACTGGAACGGACTTGAAAACAACAGAATAGCATGATTATTACCAGGAAGAAAAATGGATTTTGGCCTATAAATGCAGGGGACCCCAAGAACATGCATGCTTCCTGATCCACGGCAATGGAGTGTTTGCACCTCCTTGGAAAAGACCGATAATCTTTGCTGGAGGAGGCCTGTGTGTGTGAGTATGTGTGACCCTTGATGTGATTCTATGGCAATTGTATTTCAATAAATGTTACATGAATAGTGTTAAAACTTATACATCACCCTGTATAAGAAAAAAGGAACAAAATCCGATTGCTCAAACTATCGAGGTATAACTCTGCTCTCCATTGCTGGAAAAATCCTTGCAAGGATACTCCTGAACAGATTAGTTCTTGCTACTGCAGAAGAACTTCTCCTGGAAAGCCGATGCGGCATCAGAGCTAATAGGAGCACCACAGATATGGTTTTTGCCCTTAGACAATTGCAAAAGAAATGTAGAGAGCAGAACAACGGACTATAGGTAACATTTGTCAACCTCACCAAAGCCTTCAACACTGTGAGCAGAAAAGGTCTGTGGCAGATCCTGGAACGTCTAGGATGTCCCCTCAAATTCCTCAAAATGATTATCCTGTTACATGAGGGCCATCATGGTCAAGTCAGATATGGCTATGCTCTCTTAGAGCCCTTTTTATTTATTTATTTATTTATTTATTTATTGGGATTTCTGCACCGCCGACTCCCGGGGGCTCGCGGCGGCTCACAAGAGCCCAAGGCGCAATGCCAAAGGGTTAAAAGCATAAAACACATTTAAAACAAATAACTACACCATAGAGCAGCAGCAAATACAACAGCCCAGTAGATATATCCACGGGCCTACTTTTAATAACTAATTGAGTGAAACAAGGTTGTGTTCTTGCACCAACCCTATTTACAATCTTCTTCAGCATGATGCTCCAAAGGGCTAAGGCAGACCTCGAAGAAGAAGAAGACAGCATATATATACGCTATCGTACTGATGGCAGCTTGTTCAAATTAAGCCGTCTGAGGGCTTGCACTAAGACTCTAAACCAGGGGTGCTCACACTTTTTCAGCATGCAAGCTACTCTTAAAGCAACCAAGTCCAAAAGATCTACCTGCCCCCATTGCCGTGCGCTCCTGCGCACTCCCGCCACCACACACTCTTTCCACCGCACATGCTCCTGCTGCTGTTATCTGCCCGTGCAGCGCTTCTTCCACCTGTGGGGCATTGCAGGAAGGAGAAAGCACGAGGCGGGGCATCCAGAGGGAGCACTCCACCCTGCCTGTCTCGCCGGCAATGAAGGCTGCACAGCTGCTTCTGGACAAGAGAGAGGCAGGGTGCTCCCTCCAGAGTCCCCACCTCGTGCTTCCTTCTTCCTGCAATGCCCCGCAGGCGAAAGAAGCACCGCGAGAGCGGAAGCCAGCAGCAGGAGCGTGCGTGCACACAGGGTGTGTGCGTGCATGGCAGGAGTGCCTCATCCAGCTGGTGAGGCCCGAAGATCACCTGGAAGAGGGCCGAAGATCTACTAGTAGCTCCCGAGATACCCAATGAGCACCCCTGCTCTAAACTATCTAGTCCGTGAGCTGCTTTTTGCTGACTATGCTGCCCTTGTTGCCCATTCAGAAGCAGCTCTGCAGTGCCTAACATCCTGCTTTGCAACAGCTGCAGAGCTGTTTGGGCTGGAAGTCAGCCTGAAGAAAACGGAAGTTCTCTACCAGTCCACACCACAGGAAGAACACCATCATCCCCACGTCAGCATAGGCAAATCTGTGCTTAAGTCCATTCAGCAGTTCACCTATCTGAGAAGCATAATCTCTTCAGATGCCAAGACTGATAAAGAGATAGATCACAGATTAGCAAAGGCATATAGTGCATTCGGAAGGCTTCATACAAGAGTCTGGAGCAACAAGCACCTGAGGTAAAGCACAAAAATCAGTGTGTACAGAGCTATCATACTGTCTATGGGTCTGAAACATGGGTCAACTATCGCCTCAAACACTTTCATCAGTGCTGTCTTCGCACAATCCTAAATATACACTGGACCAACATGTGACGAATGTTGCTGTCCTTGAGCAAGCAGGAATCACCAGCATTGAGGCCATGCTTTTGAAAACACAGCTGCGCTGGGCAGGGCATGTCTCTAGGATGCAGGACCACCACCTACCAAAGATACTACTCACCATGGGTCAGCGCAACAGAGGCGCCCCAATAAAGAGATATAAGGACTCCCTGAAACAACATCTCAGACTTGGCCAGATTGATCACCAACAATGGTCCACCCTGGCCTCACATTGGGAGGCATGGAGATGCACTATCCACAATGCTGTACCTTCTTTCGAGAAGACATGCCGAACGGGTCTCGAAGAGAAATGGCAACGCAGAAAGAACCGCAACTTGAAAACAACATCACTCAAGGAGACTTTCTGCTGTGCTTTCTGCAACTGAACTTGCCCATCTCAGATTGGCCTTTTTAATCAACAAAGCGCTTCTAAAAAACATTGGATGAGTCCTTCCTAAGAATCTTCATTCACGAAATTATGCCGAGACATGAAAAGTGTTAAAATCAAATTTGGTCTCTAAAGTGTCTCATTGGTCTAAACTACCTTGCTATTCCTTGAACACTGTGCACAAAAGAACAGGAACCTCTTGGAGTTCATAACAATAGTATATCAAATTTTATTTCCTGATGATTGTCCAGCATTCCCAACAAATAAAACTCTAAGCTCTCAAGTTTAACTTTGTAAAGATCTTTCAATATCAAATGTCTTTGAGTCCATTTCTGGACCTTTCCACAAAACCGCCACATGTGATAAGAGATCCCAACATTACACTCGCATTTGCAACACTTGTTAGAGCTGCCCATCTGTATACATGTTAGGTGTATATTTTTTTATTTATAATGATACATTTCTGCTGAAACACAGCACAAAACATTTTACAAACAGTCTTCTTTGTGTCCTCCCCATCTGATGGTATCATTCTTCACATACCTCTCATAATACCACTGCTGCATAATGCAGGGTGAGTATTTCTTATTTAAAACTTGAGACTAGAATTGTTTTTGGTGTCAGTTTTTTCCTTCAAATTCTGGAAGATCTTTGCTTGAATATTCATGCATAATGAGATATTTGGTAGAGGGGACTAAATCTCAACATTACATTCATTTACTTTTCATCGACACCTTAATTTCATACAATATTTTCATCATTTCATGAATGAAACAAAGTTGTGCATATCAAGCCATTAGAAAGTGAAGATGCCACATTTATTTATTTATTTATTTATTTATTTATTTATTTATTTGCTGCATTTTTATACCGCCTTTCTCAGCCAATGACCAATGGCGACTCAAGGCGGTTCACAATCGGCAATGATTCAATGTCATAATAACAGGGTACAGTTAAAAACAATTATAAAAACAGTTATAACACAGTTCAACATTAAAGATATAAAAACCATAAAATCTATAAAAACAGGTCCTCAACGTCTCCTTACTGGAATTGTGATCCATATTGGTTCTAGGGGGGAGGGGGGCTGGCTAATGGCACTCCCCTCAACCTCCAAACAACCATCAACTGCAATTCCTTTTTGAGACACTAAAGTAATTACTTGATTTTTAAAAATCTTCATTAAAAATGGGCATTCTTCCCCATTTATCTCCTTCCCCCCTCTCCTGCACTCTCCGCCCCACTCCAGTCCTCCCCAAACCCCACAAAGTGCAAACAAAAGTGCAACGGGCTAGGGGGCATCATGGGCGTAGATCATAAAGTCATTAGAGTCCATAAAGTTCAGGAAGTATTCATAAAGTGATTTTAAAAAGTGGAAGGAATATGTGCAAAGACTGTAAAAGTTGCAAAACAAGGGCTAGGTTGCTAATAGATGTCAATTGGAGATCGACAGTAAAGTGTCTTAGTGCAAACTCCTGTATTGCTATCCCCTCTATAAGGTCTTATATAACCAGTTTCTAACAATTCAGGACTGACAATGTCTTAGTCGGATCACAACAATAAAATCAGAGAGAGAGAAAAGAAAAGCCCCCCTCCTCTCCCCTCCCACCTCATACAGGATCAAGACCACCGTTGAGTCACATAGGGAAAGCAGATATTATAAACTTGTTAAAAGAGCAAAAGAAAACTCCAAGGCTGTGGTTCAATTCCAAGGGCTAGAGAGGAGGAGGATTCATCAAGAATGGAAATGCTGGCTGATCTCAATAGCAGCCTTGCTTCACCTGCCCCTAGCAGGACAGGTAGAGTTTTAAAGTGCAGGCTATCTGGGAGGAAGTTGAGGTGACGCCTTGCTCCAGCTGCTCCCGTCTGGCTAAGGTGAAGTTTTAAAGTGCCAGCTGCCTGGATGGGGGTCGATGTGGTGCCTTGCTGCATTCTCTGCCATCCATGTAGACAATTTTGGGATTGAGAATATTTTGGAGTTTGGAATTCCAGAAAAGGAATGTTTATTTACTTTATTTATTTATATTCCGCTCTTCTCACCCTGAAGGGGACTCTTCTCACCCTGAGCGGATTACACTACGGGCTATGAAGGACTTGCTCCCGTTTAGACGGGCCTGTAAAACATACCTGTTTAAGCAGGCCTTTGGTGAGTAAGTCCTGCCCATGCCCCGCCATCTATTCGTTCTTCTGAGGATGATGTGCTGTTCATTGTTTTAACTGTGTTATTAATTACTGTACTGCTGTTGTTTTTAATAGTTTTGTACTGCTTATTGCCTGTATTTTACTGTGCCCTTCGGCTCCTGTAAGACCACTGTGGCCCAGAACCAAGACCAATAAAGACCCAACTTGGCACACCATGAGCCTCAGGGAGTGGATGATTGCGGCATAGCAACGCCCGAATAATAAAATAAATAAATAAATAAATACTTGCACACAATCCCTGCAGTTCAACATATATAGACAACATATATAGACATATATAGACTTATATAGGTGAACAGAGGCAAACTTCTGGCCACCAGGGGGAGCTGACGCAGTCCTCATCTCTCAGCGTTTTCCAGCGTCCCTTTGTTTCCTCTGCATTCCTCAGTGATTCCTGGAGTTCTTCAATGGCCTCATAAATCAGTCAAGATTTGCCTCCCCACTTTAATGTGGTACCTTTATCTCCTACTTGACAAATGCAACTGTCTTTCGGGCTGCAAAGGTTGACAGCAGACTACACTTAAGGTTGAGCACCCACCTCGACCCGGGCAGGCCTCAAACTCATGACCTACTAGTCAGAGAGATCTTATGCAGCTGACACTTAGCCGGCTGCACCACATTCCCGGTGCTCTACCTTTTTTTGTTCAAGAGGCAAAGTGCAGAAAACTTACATCATCTGTCTTACACTCACACAAACTTTGATTTGCAATTGTTACATAAACTATGAAACCACATAGGTTTTACTCCCTGTGACATCACAAGGTGTTGCACTCCAGAAGAAACCAGGGCCCTTTAAATGCACTCACACAACACCAGCTGGAAAAGACAGACCCTTTATTGAAGCAAACAGTTAATTCAATATGAGCAGTGAAATGTGTGAAGAAAAAAGGTATAAAAACAATCAATAATCCAAGGGTAATGTTCCAGGAGACCAAAGGCAAAGTTTCATCTTGCCCATTTCCATCATGCACTGTGGATCCCACAATCCCTTGCACTATAAATCCCACAATCCCTGCTGAAGCCACAGGCCCAACACAAGGTAACACTCCCAGTCTAATGTTTGGCCTCTGAAAATCAGGAATTGGGAGCTTATGACCTAGCATTGTTAATGGGAGTTGATCTGCTACTAGGAAACAAAACAGGGAAGTCCCGGGAGGGACAGGTGAAACACCAAACATAAACACAACGGCAGTGTGTTTATGTTTGGTGTTTCACCTGTCCCTCCCGGGACCTCCCTGTTTTGTTTCCTTGTGCTGCTGTAGGTGCACCCTCTTGTTGTTTTTTGCAGTTGATCTGCTACTGCCATTATAAACTGTCACCATGGGAGAAAAAGTAGCAGAACGCACCATTCAAATAGTGGGAAGCAAATTATTCACCCCTACTTGTTATTGGCATAATTTTATGCAAATTAAAAAGAAAACCATTTATTTTGTAATTTGAATTATGGATTTTGCATATGAAACAGATGTCCATATTTGTGATTATTTTCCCCCAAAAAAGTAAAATAAATTAACTCGAGTGAATTGACATCTAGGGCTTTGGGCTATATTGTTTTCTGAAAAATCTCATATTTTACACTGTAAAATATTTCCTTTTATTTATTTATTTTTTTAAAAAATCATTTTATAAATCAAGTTGATATGATTTTTAGAAGTGCACACTAAGATGCAATTTGATTGGACGTGGCACTGAACCTAGGAGCATATAAAAAAACTCTTTGAAGAACAACTGAAATTCTAAGCTTTTCTCTGATATGTATCAAAGTTGTGGAAAGTCTTTTACCTTTATGGGCAGTTTGAAGTGAAAAGTGGTCCTGGCTGTTGAAATGTGCTCTTTATGTACGATCTCGTCTCCTGCCCGCTATAGAAGGATTAAAAAAATAAGATCCATGTGCTCTCATTTACTGGGTACTGTATATATTGCAATTGAATAGTGTATGGGTTCTGTGTGTGTTTTTTAAAAAAATCAAAATGCTGTTTTTATTTGAACATCTAGCCAATAAAAATAACATCTGCATCTTAAGTACAGTCTGGCTATTCAATTTGTTCTATGTTTTACATTGCACTCTAGGATGATATATTTATTGTTCTTTCCATTTAGGAGTGCATATAATATAAGATCCTGTTCGTATTTCTATCAGAAAAAAGACCTGTGGAGTATTGTATTAAAAAGCTCAGTATGATTTTCATTTGAGAAGAATTTCTATACTGCTAAAGCAGTATAGATACAGTGTGCCCATTCATTCCGTGAATTACCATATCAGAGCACTACCGTCTGCTTTAGAGGAAAAAACAGGCTGAAACGATCAAGTTCTGTCTTTTTCCAAAAAAAATAAAAGGGGGGTCTAGGGGATGTCTATCTTCCTTTGGCAAGATGACAACACACATCTAATCAGTCCAAGATTTATTTATTTATTCAATCATCTGCACCAATCAGTCATGGAACACAAGAATTTATAGTGTTTATTTTACAAAGCTTGCATTTTACAGAATATTTTGTTCATAAATAAAAGGCCATACTGTATATTGGAATCAGGAACAAAATATACAGTATGTATCAGATCATTTGTTTTAAAATCGTATTTCAGTTATTGAGATGGAGAAGAATATCACTGGGACTATAGCAGAGTGAAGGTGTATATTATTTGCATGCAGAACGTCTCAGATTTAATGCTTGATGCCACTATTTTAAAAGATCAGCAGCAGGTGATGGAGGTGCTTGAAATCCTGAAAAGTCTCTATGAAGCTATAGTTGTTTAATATAATAATAATATTTATTATTATTATTATTATTAAAATGCCAGTAATAAAGTGGAAGAGATCCATCACATTAAGATAGGCAATGAAAAGGTGGTGGAATTTGGAGCTACTAATGGATTTTACTCATCAATAGGGATGGAAGAAATACAGGGGAATAGGGGACCAGCAGCAGGATGCACATCATATTATAAGGATTGGCACCAATGGGCACAAACATTATTGTGCTGAAATCCAGCTGCTCCTCCATCCTCCATTCCACTCATTTTTTTTCCTTTTGTGTCATATCTGTCAGATTGCAAATTTCCAAATAGGACTTTCCCATTTCTCATATTTGGCACTGTGTGGCAAGATTATTGATTTAAACTTGGGTGTCAATATTTGTATGTATTGTATTATTTTATGTTACCCTGATATTTATTTGCAATTTGAAAACATTCTTTAAAAAAATATCATTTTCTATAATAGAAGAAAAGCACATCAAACGCCTCAGGCTAAATGGAACAGAATAATATTTTTCTGAACACTTTTACCCAGTTGTACTCATAATGTAATAGTTTTACAGTTACAGGACGTTCTCAGACTATCTTTGTGTGTGGTCAATAACGCTTGTTTTACCACACTGTTTGTTCTAACATTAAACTGAACCTATAAATCAAGCACTAAAGTGAGCTCTTTTATGGCTCTGACAGAAGGTAAAACTTGGACAGTTCTATATGGAGCTTTTCCTCTGTTTTTTTATGTTGAATTTGCATCTGGTGTATATTAGTGCTCACTTGCTTGGCCAATCTGATTAAAATTGTGTTTACTCAAGGACTTGATGAAGATTGTTCAATACGTTAACGTGGTGGCTAAACATGATCAAATTAATGTTTACATGCAGATGAGGAACTTCCATCAATATCCCATTGGGAAGTAATTGTGTAAAACCAGTTGCCCTTGATTAACGGACATGACAGGTTGGAGGCACAAGGTCTTGAAATGCTCCATTGGCACCTGGGGCTGGTCTTGCGTATTTCTGCTTTGGAGTGGTCCTGGAGTTTTTGGGTAGGAGTAGATGAGCCTTTGATTATTTTTGGCAAATCCCAAGAGAATTATCAGATCATTCGCAATAGTAGTAGAACTCCAGTTTAGTTTTTAAAATAATAATAATACTAATGCTGTCTAAATAAATACAGTATTTTTACATAGCTAAGATCAATAATAAAACCCACAACCATATCTCTCTCTTTTTCTTATGACCATCCCTCCTTATGTGGCATAGCCCAGACTATCTCCATCTACAACCATTTTAGATTCTTCAGACTCATATCAGCTAAGAAGATTTACCTTGGCAATGTTCTTATGAATTGTACTCCCAACTTTTTTTGGTTTTAGGACATATTCAACACATACAATTAAAAATTCCTTCTTTTTGTTGACATTTCCAACAAGCATTTTAAAATTTGGGTTCTATCTTTGCTAGGTTTCCAGTGTTATGTACCATCTACATATTTATTTATTCATTCATTTATTTGCGGCATTTATATGCCGTCCTTCTCACCCCGAAGGTGACTCAGAGCAGCTTACAAGTAAAATACAAATACAATATATTATATTATTGCCATAGCACAATATTAATATTATATATTACATGTAATTATGTGACTTTCCCTACCAGTACCTTCTTTAGTTCTTTCACCCTTTTGTTCCTTCTTTCCCTTGCCCCTTTTTCTAAAGAGCAGATTTATAATACCAGATGACTATGGTCTCACTTAACTTCTACTATTTGCTCTACCATCATGGAATTTCTGGAATGTACATCATAATATAAATGTATTTGAAAGAACTCCTTGAAGAAACAATATTTATATAGTTTATTTGGCTGAAGACAGCTGCTTTGTTTCTAAACTCTCAGAGGTATCTAAGGTTGGAAGGTCTTCCTTGAATTTATTTTAGCATTCTACATTTGTTGTTCATGTAGCCTGTGTTTGCTGACACTGCAGCCCATATGTTACACTAGCCATGGTGACTGCTCTCTTTCAAACAGCTGTGGAATATAATTTCAAGCATATTAACAGATTTCAGTGTTTAATTTTAGAAACCTTCCACAATAAACAAAGCAGAATGGTCATATCACAAAGAAACTGGAAGACTGTGGCAATTAGATTCATCGGGATCCATTTGCAAATGATGTATTTATAAAAATTAAGGGTGTGTTAATGTTCAATAATGTAATCTGATTTCTCCGCATTCTCATATAGCACTGCTGGTAGTATTATTCTGCTGAGAAATTCACCACTATTTATTTATTTATTTAAAACATATATATCCTGCCCTTCTCACCCTGCTGGGGACTCAGGGTGGAGCACAACATATATACAGCATAAATTCAATGCTGGAACATACAATAAATTATAAACATACATCTCAAATCAACAAAATGAAACTCTTATTGTTACCTTATTGCACTGCCCCAAAGGCTTGATCCCACAGTCAAGTTTTTACCATTTTTCTAAAGGACAGGAGGGAGGGAGCTGACCTGACCTTGCCAGGGAGGGAGTTCTATAGCCAAGGGGCAATCATGGAGAGATAGTGGTATCGTCCTCTCTCAGCGTGCCTAGGAAAAGTCCTGCCGAGGATGGGTGGGCACGCTTGGCGTGAGTGCGCATGGGCAAAAACCTGAAAGATAGGGGATATCCCCAACAATTACTCTACAAAACATTGGAAAAGGTGAAGAGAATCCCTAGAACGTCATTGTTTGAGAAAAGACAAAAGAAAGTGGAAGATCGCCTTGTTTGGCCCCTTACGTATACACCTCACTCCAAAGTCTGTCACAATGCAGAGACTCGGCCGGCCCCTTAATCACACACACGGAGACGGTAATCAGCTAACTATTTTTATTGTAGAATAAAGAACAAGTAAAAAGGCAATTGTCCATAAGATATAAAAGTTCAGTTCAAAAGCAAGGCATCCGTAGCAAATCCAAAGGAAAGGGTCTTGGCAAAAGGCTTGGCAAAAGCTCCGCAAAACAAAGCGGATCAAGAAACAAGGCAAGGTTTAATCAAGGTCCAAGAAACTTCTTGGCAAGGCACGAGCCGCAACTTGGCTCCGTGGTCTTTTCCTCGCTACACCTCCTTAGGTTAGAAGTGGCCGAGGTACTGAGGATCCGTTCCCACGGATCCTATACTTAATTCCCTTGGCAAGGAACCCGACGCTCTAGGCTTCTCCTCCAATCTGTGCTTCGGGCCCTCGCCCCCTTTGGCCGGTCTAGGATGTGATGCCAGCCCCTCCTGCTAGCCTCAATGCTCCGTCTCCAATCAAAGCTTCGACCTGGCCTCCCAGCACCTGGTTCCCTCTCTTCGTGAGAGTCAAACTCCCCATGCGCTTCCATGGACTCATCCTCCTCCATTTCCCACATTCGTTCCTGTGAACCGAGCCCCCCTGGTTTCTCATAGCCTTCGCTATCACTGCTATCTGAATCCCTCTGACCTTCCACATTCTGGTACGGGTCAGGCCATCCATCATCCCAGGCCAGACTCTCTGTGGGAGAAGAAGGCCCAGCTAACTCATTAACCCCTTCTTCCAACCCCTCCAAATCCTCCTCAGAATCTTCCTCAGCTGCCGCTGGTTCTAATGCACGTGGGACCCCCGGTGCTGCCCCCTGCCCCCCAGGCACGAAAGGGAACTGGGTTGCTACAAAGTCATTGTGGCTACTGTAAAGAAATTTTGGCTGTTAATTAAAGAGATTCCGGGCCTCGATAAACCCCCTTTGATAGCGTACAAAAAACCCACCAATGTAAGAGATTTACTAGTCCACTCAGACCACAGCATTAAGAAAAAGAATATTATTCCCAACCACACAAACCCATGCGGAAAATGTTCAATTTGTAAACTGGTCAGCAGGCAGTCGGAAATAACAAGTCCATACAACGGGAAGACTTTTAAAATCCGCTCCTGGGCAACGTGTGCTTCTAAATTCGCTATTTACTGTTTGGTTTGTTTTTGTGGGCATGTTTACATGGGGCAGACTGGGAGAGAGGTGAGAACGAGGGTCCAGGAACATCATTCTCATTTTAAGAACAAATGTGACAGTACTAGACTTTATACGCATTTCATTGAACAAAAGCATGGATATGAAGATTTTAAGATCATGGTGTTGGAGCGCTGTGAGCCGATCCCCCATAGGGATATGAGAAACAGACTGCTTTCCCTTGAAAGAGATTGGATAATTAATTTAAAATGTGAATCCCCATGGGGGTTAAACGAAAAATTAGCATTAAGTGATGTTTTATTGTGATCTGGTTTCTGTAATGATTGCATGCACCTTTAAATACCTGTAAGGTTACCTCTAACCTTTGTCTGATGTACCGACCCGCAGGCCTATGCCGCGTTTATATACTTTTGATTGAATAATAAGTCAGTACACACTCCTAGGGTTTATGTTGAATGTTTATTGCTTATGAATTATGATGTGTCTAATATTGTGATGAATGTATAATGTACATTGATGTATATACAACATGCCTGTTGCCTTGACTGTTTTTGAGCTAATTCATTTAAAGAAATATACAATGATCATGCATTATAATACCACTAGAATCATGAATATTTATGATTTATGTTTAACTTGAACAGTGAACCACAAACTGGATGTCCTATGGTGTTTGGAAACTCCCGGTCCCGAGTCCAGAACGAAGCGAGGATAGTGATTTAAATCGGATTACCACTGGCAATTATCTATTTGGGATTTGTTTTGATCGTTTCGGGAGTACTCTTTCAAGACTTTATTGATGCAGGCCTAGACCGCTTTGATTTGCATGCATGGACACTAATGTGGATTTCTGAATTGCACAATATATACTATCATTTTGAATGAACGTTTTGTTTGACTCTTTTTCTTCTTAAAAACCTGACACTCGCCAGCTGTTTGGGTGGGCTCCTCCTTGCTCCCCCCTTCCCCCTTCCCCCTCCCTCCCCCAGTCGCCGCCGCCACCCCAGTGCATTGTGGGTGCAGTCTGCTGACTGGAAGGAAAGAAGGAAGGCAGGAAGGGTGCTGTGTCACACCCCCCCTCTCTCTCCGTAGTGGAGAAAGGGAAGGGAAGGGAAGAGGCGGGGGAAAGTAAAGCCATGTTCTGCGGCGCTGCTTCCTCCTGGCCTCCTTCTCTTCTCCCCCCTCCCTTCCCCTCCATTGCCCGCAGGCCTCAAGATGCCCAAGTCTGGTTTAGAGAGTGGTCAATTCTGTTCTGACGTAACAGAAAGACTGCTGTGCTTTTTAAAACTGCAGAAGAGGCAGTTTATTTTAAGGAACTGAGAGAACAGTTTCTAGAGTAGGTTAAGCTGGAGAGTTAACCTGAAGATATAGGTAGATGCCGGGAGTTTAGTAAATCACCTATGGTATAGCAGTTGACAAAGTAGGACTGCTGAGTTAGTAACAAGGAAGAATAGCAAGCAAAGAAACACTGTACCTAAACAGCAAGAACTGTGTATCCTCAAGAATTGTAACTCTGAGGAAAACTAAGCAACTAGTAACAAAGAACCAATAGCCTCTAAAACCACCTAAGATTTTGCAGCTTTGAAACACTCAAGCTTCTATACAAACTGTTAAATAAACTGTTCGATGTTCCTTTAGAAAATCTCTCTCAGTCACATCATTTCATTATATAAGCCTCAAATAAACACATTTCCATCGGGTAGTCAAGATTTTATATTGGTGGCCATTTAAATAGTAACGTGCCCGGTCAAGTGGGAAATAGAAAACATCGTTACTGGAGATCTGTACACTTGGTCTTCAAACCGAAAACAAGCAATTAAGAATTGGCCATCATTACAATAAAGTGACTGGGCAGATCGTTACAAAGAGGTGGACAGAGAAACGATTGGAGGGAGATCGTTACAAATTGGTGGCAGCGGTGGGATAGCCGGCCCTGCCACAGTGGTCAGTAGAGAGTGGGGATGGTCAGTTCTCCACAGTTTGACGTATCGCATCCCTACAGTAGGGGACCAAGGGACCGCCACAGTTGCAAGCCCCAGAACTCAAAAAGAGAGAGCCAACCCCAATATCTGCTCCAAGGACAAGCTCCTTTCAGCTTACAGGACTTAATGATGCCTTTCCAGATCCCAACCTTTCTCTGAAATGGTGCCATTTTTTGTTTTCTCCTCCAAAACCTGAAAACAAAACCTATTTAAAGACTCCACTTTGAGCCATTCTCTATTCCTCCAGAGACAGTATGAGGTAAATCAGGGCTGTCCAACTTCTACCGGCCCAGGGGCCGGAATGCTGATCACTGATCACCTGGGGGCCCGCAGCGGGGCGGTTCCGCTCACGGGGGGCGGGGTCGCTCGCGGGGGCGGGAAAACTTGTGGGGGGCAGGGACGCTCGCGGGAATGCGTGACAGGGCGGGAGCGGCGAGCCGCCCTCCGTCATGTCCCTGGCTGCTGTAGCGGCTGCCCCGGGAGCTTACCTTCCTTTCTCTTCCTTCGGAGAAGGAAGGGAAGCACCTGGGCACGGGCGCTGCAACAGCCAGGGACATGGCGGAGGGCGGCTCGCTGCTCCCACCCTGCCGCACATGCCCGGCGTCCTGCGTGGCCCACTCCTTTTCAGTGGGGCTGGGTAACGTCATGCGTGGCCCGCCCCGGCTTCCTTCCACCTCTTCCTCCTCGCCACTGGTGCCACGCTTGACGTCACCCAGCCCCGCCCGAAAAGGGCCGGGCCGCGCAGGACACCAGGTCCCTGGCTGTTGCAGCGGCCACGCTCGGGAGCTTACCTTCCTTCTCCAAAGGAAGAGGAAGGAAGGTAAGATCCCGGGGTGGCCGCTGCAGCAGCCAGGAACATGGCAGAGGGCGCCTCGCCACTCCTGCCCTGCCGCGCATGCCTGCAAGCAACAGGTGGGGGGAAGTCCCGCCCCTAGGGCATCTGACGTGGCTTCCCTCCACCTCCTCCTCACTCGCATCGGCCCTGCCCCTCCTCGCATTGCCCCCACCCCCCGGAGATCTTTTTTTTAAAAAAAAAAATTTCAACCCCAGCTGATTTCTTGCAGGAGGGTAGGCGGGCCGCATCCAAGGGCTGCCTGTTGGACAGGTCTGAGGTAAAGGATTCTTACTCCATCCCGCAAGAGGGGGGAAATTCCTACCCAGCCCCCATAGGCAAGCAGATCAAATTCATACTGTGCCAAGCCTGGATTACAATATGAGCTTCACCTGGTTGCCTATTGGAGCTGGCAGAAAGAGGGCCAAGGTAGGGGAGCCACCCTCCTCACACACTCCGCCTTGTAACACTGGGCAGTTTAATCCTGGTTTCTATGCAGAGAGGCCATCATAAGTGTTTCCTCACCCTCATGGCTGTGTGGGCTTAGCTGCAAAATTGATAATAAATATCCTTGATTTTCATTCATTTTGGGTATAGGCTGTGTGTGTCAGAAGCAACTGGAGAAACTGCAAGTCACCTCTTGTGTGAAAGAATTGGACGGCTGCAAGGAAGTTGCCTAGGGGATGCCTGGATGACTTATGTTTTACAATCTTTGGAAGGCTTCTCTCATGTCCCCACATGAGAAGTTAGAACTCAATAGACGGGCGCTTAATCCACTTCCTGGATTCAAGCTGCCAACCTGTCAGTCAACCAGTCCTGCCAGCACAAGGGTTTAATCTATTGCACCGCCAGGGGCTCCTACTAAAATGGTTGACACCAGTACACTCCTTTATCCTGTCTTGGAGAAGACTAAAAGGAGCCTGAAATAAATATCCTTTGCTGAGGTCCAAGATGGAAATTAGGAAAGGATTCTTAGCCTAACAATATAAAGCCTCCTATATTATCATGAAAAGAAAAGTCAAAGTACACATCAGAACTAATGCTTCAGGACACTTATGCAACATATTGTTCTCTATCTGGCATTGATATTCTATGAGATTTACTGAACACAAACAGGAGCAGTATTGGAGTGCAATGGGAAGAAATCTTTCTGACACAGCTGCTTTCCCCATAGCTTCCTTCAGGTCTAGGAACTGGGATGTTCGACAGTAAACTTTGCTACTATTCTGTAATTTTGTCAGGAATTGATATCTATGTAGATAGGTGCCTTGTATTAGTATTAGTTCTTCTCTATTGAGGAGGACATGATGTTTTAAAATAATTTGATTGATTGTGGTATTACAGCAATTAATGAACATTTCTTTGTTGAATGTGCTATATGTGTTATAATGCAACTGACACTCAGCAGGTTAGCTAGATTTTAATTATAGAGTATTGTGGTAAAACTTGCAAGGTCATATTTAACTAACTCCTTTTATCATGGGAACAATAAATATAGGGAAACACTCTTCTTTTCTACCTAAATCTCACACCCTCTTCTTTTATCAAAAAGAATAGGGAATTATCTCTGGCTCTGGGGGAGGTGCTCATTTCAACCTGTGTTGTCCATAGCCACCTCCTGGTCATGTGGCTGGCATGACTACATGGAGTGTCTTTTTGCCTTTTCCTGCCGAGGTGGTACCTATTGATCTACTAACATTTACATGTTTTTGAACTGCTAGGTTGGCAGGAGCCAGGGCTAACAGCGGGAGCTCATCCTGTCCTGCAGACTAAAACTGCCAAGCTTCAGGTCAGCAATTCAGCAGCACAAGGGTTTAACCCACTGCTCCACCCGCTGCCCTGCTGTCCATAGTATGCATGCAAGATGCAAACATTCTTGTTAGCCCAGGAATCTGCTCTTCAAAGTTTCCCAACATTCAAGAAACTACACTTCACCCTCCAACAAGTTGGGGGGTGGAGCAATTTTGTCTCCTCCCCTTGGAGAAGAGATTGGTTAATTTCACAGAATGTACTGGAAGGGAGGAGGGGCCGGCATAGTGTGCTGCCAGCCCCTTTTCCCTCATTCTGCAATAGGACATCGCCCACCACTCCCGCCCATGGATAGTATAATAATGATCACTTAAATGGTTTAACATTTGGGGGTTGGATAGGAATTCGCCCGCGAGGGTTTTGCCTATCCTATACTGTCTATTAGGGGCTTAGATGGAATGGTCAGCTAGTAAACTAGCTAAGCGTAAATAGTTTAGTTATTCAAAGGTTTGTATACACTTAAGGCACCCCTTAAGGGTGTGGGGCATTATGCAAACACTCACCTAGACGGTTAATTTTAGGGGTGAGGTGATGGTGAATGTCCCAGAAGCGGGGAGAGTCTAGTCTCAAAAGTTGAGAGAGATTTCTCCTGATGTTTCCCTTACGGGTTGCCCAGGTTGAAATATACAGGGGACCCAGGTAGTACGCCTGAATAGCTGAGGGGTAGACTTTAGGAGACGCTACCTCAGCTTACATACACCAAGTTAAACTGACACCAAAAAAGTTAGTTGAGTTACAAGTTAAATAGGTAACTATTTAATAAAAGTTGCCCAAAAATTTGAAACCATATATTTTGTGTCTGTCTCGTTATTTCAGGGGGTTGGAAGACAAATGGTTTTGGATCATTTACTCTCCAAATATATTCTAAAACAATTTCCATTTCTACCAAAGCATTTTTTCATCCCAGTGAGCTACAATGCAGGTCCAATAGATATCTAATAAGTATATTTAAAAACTGCATCTGGCAGATTCAGTATTCATTGTTTTGAAAAATAAAGAATCTCAAAAAAAAAAAAAGCAGTTCCTCTTATTTCATTTTGAAAATAACTTTCCTTCTCATTTTCAGCTCCGGTAGGAAGAGTTCCATTACTTAGCCTTGCACCAAGGGAATCAGGCTATTTGAGCCAATTTTGTATAGCCAGGATCTTAAGTTCTAGACATCCCCCCAAAAGAGGTTATTTTGTGTTATTTTCTTATGAACCTCCTCAGGAAACAATTATTAGTGGGTTCTAGGAGGTGTGGCTAGAACAAATAGCTGAACTGCATTTGAGGATGGACTTATCATTCCTATCTAGTAAGAGGAGCTATAAAATCCATTCAAGGACAAAAATGAAGCACAACCAAAATGTATACAGTAACCCTCTTCGCAATACAGTTAATAGCTTCTGGTGTAATTTCAGGTTTGCATTTCATTCTGTTCCATTCCTCCATTCAACCATGGAGGAAAAAAAGAGCATGGCTTTGAATGAATGTCTGGCAAAGCCTTGCTATGCAAGAGGGATGGAAAAAATAAAATTCTTCCAGTTGAATTGTCTTTAAAGAAATATAGGCAAGGAATTGAAAGTGCATGGTGCATAATTAAATTAGCTTTCATTCTTTCCCCTCTATCCCTCTCCTCCATCACCACCACTCCCAGCCCACAAACAATAGCAAGAACTACAGTCAGCAATTTCTAGTTGAAGAAATTGGTATGTGGGTTATAATCATTTTTTATTCAGTTTACAAAAGAAAATCAGCATCTTTGAATTTAAATGTGTTGAATATGGATGTCTTGTACGCATTAAGCCAGTGATTTTCAACCTTTTTTGAGCCGCGGCACATTTTATACATTTACAAAATCCTGGGGCACACCACCAACCAAAATGACACTGTAACACAGTAATACATATAGTTAATATATTTTAAAATGTATTTATACACTCAGTGTGAAACCTGGATATCTATTTTGAACACAAAATAGATATCCTGGCAGGAATGGTAGAAAGACACACACAAAGCTCTTGCTCAACAGCTGTCAGTCTCTCTCAAAGAATTTGCCTGTTTCTCATTGTTTGTATGTAAGCGTACAAAATAGTCAGTCGGCTTGTTTTGAACGGGTGTTTCGTTTGGAGATGGCCTTTGGAGATGGCGTTTAAGCTTGCTTGGCACCATGGCGCTATTGGACAGCTTCTCACCACACACCAAGCACAGTGGAGTCGGTGCCATTGCATCCCCGGTGAAAGTGAATCCAAATGAAAGATAGCTTTTGCTGTATTGTCTCGAGCTCACCGTCTTTTCTTTTTTCTTTTGTCTACCACTCATATTAGGGCCTTCATCTGTCTCATAATTTGGCACTTGCATTTTCCCTTCTCAAAAACTTCTCCATAACTGTCACTTGCTTGTCTTGCTGTGATCCCAAATTGCCACTGTCACTTGACGCGCAGCTGCAGCACTAAATCTAACTTTGTTTACTTAGCTGGGTCTGAGTGAATCCAAGATGGCGCGACCATAGCACTCTCACGTCACTCCTTAGGTGACGCAAGAGTGCTATGGTTCCATTTCTTAAAGGGACAGATGCGCCTTATAGTTTATATATGAATGAAGTTCGAAAATAATTTCCCACGGCACACCTGATGATCTCTCACGGCACGCTAGTGTTCCACGGCACACTGGTTGAAAATCACTGCATTAAGTGACATAATACATGTAAAGAGCCTACAGAACTGAAATCAGTCCTCTCTGTTCACAGATTCAGCATCCAAAGATTCAACTATTCTCTCTCTCTCGGCATTACTTCACAAACAAAGATTCAGGAAGGACTCATCCCATGCTTTTTACAAGCGTGTTGATGACTAAAAAGGCCAATCTGAGATAGGCAAGTTCAGTTGCAGAAAGCACAGCAGAAAGTCTCATTGGGTGATGTTGTGTCCAAGTTGTGGTTCTTTCTGCATTGTCGTTTCTCTTTGAGAATCATTCGGCGTGTCTTCTCGAAAGAGGCCGCAGCATTGTGGATAGTGCATCTCCATGCCTCCCGATGTGAGGCCAGGGTGGACTATTGTTGGTGATCAATCTGGCCGAGCCTGAGATGTTGTTTCAGGGAGTCCTTATATCTCTTTTTGGGTGCACCTCTCTTGCGCTGACCCGTGGCGAGTTCACCGCTTAATTTTTTTAATGCCAAAAGGCAACCCTTACTCCTCCCATTTTATATAAGGGACAGTATTTTACTATACAATTGCATATTATGGAAATTAAGTTCCCATGGATTTTGGTATCCACAAGAATCTTGTAACCCAAATCCCAACAGATACCACCGTGTATTTTAAGTGTTCATAATAGCCAATAGCAAGATTAAATTTTAGAAGCATGCCTTTCTGTGCAGGAGTAGAATGTGTGTGGAGAAAGGGTTTTATAAGAATTTTATAAGAACTAAACACATTTTATATACAGAAGACAGTGTCAAAGTCCTGCTTCCAGTTTGAAACACAGCATTATAGCCAAAATATGTCTGAATTTTTAAAAGCATTAACTTATATAGTTATTCCTTAGATCTATATGGAAGATTACTAAGGTCCCATTTATACTGCCATATAATGCAGTTTGAAACTGCATGATATGATCAGTCTTTTTGGGTTTTCTTCGCGAACGAAGATTCAGGAAGGACTCATCCCACGCTTTCTACAAGCGAAGTTGGATGTGTCCTTCGAGTCTGTGCAATGAATTTTTCTGGTTTGTCTGCCGGGGCCTAGCAAGCTTGGACAGTGGCAGCGAGGTCCTCAGGTCATAGGTTTGATTAGAGTTGCCTTCTCTTAGTTGGTTGACCTTACAGGGTTAGACGAGCACCATCTGCCTGGGTTTGAATTTAGAGTTTTCCTTCTCTTAGGATGGTTGCCAAAGGCTAGGGAACCCATCCTGCCCCCTTGACGCTCTTCGGTTTTGACCTGTCTGGCATGGGAGGCCCTGCCAGTGGCTATTATGCCACCACCAGAATAGCTCACAACTTCATTAGGGTACACAAGCCTCTCCCCCACAACAAGGGGGCGCCAATGGAGAGGAAATGGTCAGTATCTCTATCTCTAATAAAGCGGAATGTTTGTATGTATGTTTGTATGTATGTGTCCGGAGGGCGGAAGGATATGTGGCAGCTTTCTGATTGGCTCCCACGGTGAGATTATTTGCATAAAGAACTCCCATTGGCCAGCCAACATGAACATTCCAAGACTCTAAAGTGCCAGAGGGGGGTAACGAAAAGGCCTGAGGCAGTCAGGAATGGTGGGAGATTAAGTCCAAAACACTTTGTAGCCCCCAACAATGATACAACAAAACCAAACTTGGCACACAGAACCCCCAAGACCCACTTTACGTCTTGGTGCAGTTTGAGGGAGGATGGACCATGGAATGGCCAGCATTCCAACATCCCAAATCTCAAAGGAGGCAGACAGAGTTATTTACAAAAAGGCTTCCTTTAGCTGATTTTACAAACTAGGCCTCAGCCTGAATTGACAATAAGGCTTCCTCAACTTGATTCTCCTGACTAGGCCTCAGCCTGAATTGACAGTAAGGCTTCCTCAACTTGATTCTCCTGACTAGGCCTCAGCCTGAATTGACATTAAGACTTACTTAACTTGATTTTCCTGACTAGGCCCCCAACAATGACAGAACAAGACTACAGTTGGCACACAGATCCCCCCCCCCCAACCCACTCTACATTCTGGTGCAGTTTGAAGGAGGGTGGACCACAGAGGATGGGACTTGCAGTACCTTCACTCACTTACTCTGACCAGCACGGGTGATGGACCTGGACCAAACTTGGCACACATAACCCCCATGATGCCCTTTATGTCATGGTGCATTTTGGGAAAGATGGGCCATGGATTATGGGATTTGTAGTACTTCCAAGCGCTTTGCTTCCCAGAGACCACTGTGGCCCCCAACAAAGACCGATAAATATCAAACTTGGCACACAGAGCCCCCATGACCCACTCTATGTCCTGGTGCAGTTTGGAGAAGAGCAGAGCATGGATGATGGGGTTTGAAGTACCTCCACTCACTTCCCGAGACTGCTGCAACCCTCATCCAATGACTGATCAAGACCAAATTTGGCACACAGAACCCCCTACATCCTGGTGCAATTTGGAGGAGGATGGAGCATGAATTATGGGACTTGAAGTACCTTCACTCACTTCCCGAAACCACTGCGAGCCAAATGAACAACTGATACGGACCAACCTTGGCACACAATGCCTTTCTCAAATAACCCGGGCAGCGCCAGGTCCCCAAGCTAGTATATAATAAAGCAGAATGTTTGTTTGTTTGTATGTTTGTATGCTTGTATGTGGCAGCATTCTGATTGGCTCCCGGCCTCTACATTCTGACAACATGATTGGTTGCCAGTGAGGGAGTATTTCCATAACGCCTTTAATTGGCCAGCCAACACGAACATTCCGACACTCTAAACTGCCAGAGGGGATAAGATGGTGGGAGTTTCAGACCAAAACACTTTGTGGCTCCCAGCAATGACAGAACAAGACAAAACTTGGCACACAAAACCCCCAAGACCCACTCTACATCCTGGTGCAGTTTGAAGGAGGTCAGACCATGGATGATGGGACTTGAAGTACCTCCAATCACTTCCCCAGACCGCTGCTACCCTCATCCACTGACTGATCAAGACAAAACTTGGCACACAGAGCCTCCATGACCCACTTTACATCCTGGTGCAGTTTGGAGGAGGGCAGACCATGCATGATGGGACTTGAAGTACCTTCACTCACTTTCCAAGACTGCTGCAAACCTAATCCAATGACTGATCAAGACCAAAACTGACACACAGAGCTCTCATGACCCACTCTACATCCTGGTGCAGTTTTGTGTGGGACGGACCATGGATGATGTGACTTGAAGTACCTTCACTCACTTCCTGAGAGCACTGTGACCCTCATCCAATGACCAATACAGACCAAACTTGGCACACAAAACCCCCAAAACCCAGTTTAGTTAGAGTTCTGAAATGTTCACCACCAGAACTTTAGCAACACTGTAGAAGCAAAGCACCAGCACCACCTAGTTTTCACCACCAGAACTTTAGTTTTGTCAGTACTTTAGAACCATTTAGAACCATGATTGCCCAGGCCTAGTATATAGCAGTGTAAATGAGGCCAGAATTATTAAATTAAATTATACAATTTTTAAATGTAGCCACAGATTTCTGGACTGTATACACTTTTTAAATACAGTGGAAGATGTTCCTGTCAATTTGATATTTTAAATCACATAAGACAGCATTCAAAATGAAAAGTCAATATGTGATCTCATTCAATGGTTTGTTGCATATGTTTTAGAATTTAACTGAAGGTTTCTTTCTAACCATTTTCTCAACAGCTCTTGCTGATTTTAGTCAGGATAGAAAATAATTGGAAATAATGTGAAAGAGTTGTGGTTTGGGTACAAAGATCTGCCAAGAGAATAAACTATGTGGTAGAAAATCCTTTTAAAAATTGAAGCATAATATCCATCATTATATTGGATAGAATGTGTGTATGGATGAATGTACTTTGTAGGGAATCCTGGAAAAATGCAGTGTGTTTTTGTTCATTCTTTGTTGGATTTCTGTCACTGCATGAAAAGAAAGAAAAAGAGGCCTGGAAAAATGGAGCACACCCATGGGGAGTGGGGGAAAGGATCCTTTTGGAAGGCAATTGAAAGAAAATTAAGAGCACTTGTAAAGGAAAAGGAAAAGCATTACAGATGGTAAGGGCAGAGAAAAAAATACCCAGATTTCATGGGAGTGCGCAAAATGTACTGAGGTGGAGGAGGAAGGAAGGAAGGTGGAGAGCCTGAATTGATGGGTGGCTAAAGAACAGCAAAGAGCATAGCTAAGGTGTTTCTAACATTTTGGGAGCTGAGTGAATGCTTGTGCAGTCATAACACAGTTATCCATAAAAGCCTGGGTTGAATGAGCACAGGACAGATTGTTCCATGCATGGACTAAAAGAGCACAAAGTGTTTCATGTGGCAGGATAACCGAGAGTCACATGGAAAGTAGCCCACACATCGGCCCATGGAAATCAAATCTAATTTCAGTGTGTGCTCCTTCTTTGTCCTATTTCTTCTTCATTTATCTTGTCAGTTATTTAGTAGATCCCTCCCGGTTTGTTTTATTTTTCATGTTGAATCTCTCAGGTTGCTTTCATATCTGCTGCACTCTTTTCTTTTTCTTCACAGAGCTAAAATAAAATGCTTCCGTTTCTGGAGGAAATTTACCAGGTTGCAGTATTTACCCAATCTTCCCTAGGTAATTACAAAATAATACAACAACAACAAAAACAAACAAATCAAGATGGAGGAAATCTTACGACAATGTGCTTAACTGCACGGTAGATGGAATTGAAGTCAATTTGTTGTCCCAATGGTCCAACTCCATGGGCCACAGTTACATATTTTGTAGGGGAGGGCAAAACAGCAGAAATCTGTTTCGAATTTCAGGTGCCCCCCTCCACCGTTCTGGTTTTGGGAAGATTCTAGGCTACTGGTGCTGGAGCACACACACACAAACTGCAAGGAAGGAAGATAGATAGGTACTGGTAGGTCGGGCTGGCACTTCAAGTTTGAAAAACAACAAAAGTTAAAAAAAATAAAATTCCAGTACTGTTAGCAGATTAAAATAAAATAAAAACACTCAAAATGTTCTTTCAACCCCCCCCCCCCCAACACATGACCACTAAGCCTGGTTGATCAAGAAAAAAATGGTTCAAAACTGGTGAAGCTAGTGCTTCAATTCCGATAGACTTTTGAGAGTTTTGGTTTTTTTTATAAAAAAATCGGAATGTTTCCGAATGACTTCTGAAATATCAGAATGGCTTCAATAATGGCAGACACGCATGTTTCACCCAGTTTAAACATGACAGTACCCACTCCAAACTGGATGTTTTAACCCAGTTTGGAAGCCCATACCTTCCCCCTGCATCTGAATGGCTCCATGGGTTTTCAAACTGGGTTTGGAAGCCCATGCCTTGCCCCCCGTATCTGAACGAGGCTGTTCAGATGCAGGGGAAGGCATGGGCTTCCAAACCTGGTTTGAAAGCCCCTGCCTTTCATCCACTTCTGAATGGGGCTGTTCAGATGCAGAGGGATGGCAAGGGCTTCCAGATCGGTGCCGGGGGAAAGGAAGCCACATCCAAACTGGGTGGTTTGGATGAGGTTTCCCGAACCCTTTCCGAAAAAGGCGCCATCAGCTTCAAAACGGCAAATTCACTTTCTGGTTGCTTAAAGCGCTTCAAAAACGTTTTGAAATCGAAATAAATCCAAATTTATTATGACTTTTGGAGCATTCCGATAAACCTAACCAGGCCTAATGACCACTCACACCTCCCTAGCAGAATTAGGAAAATATAAGTTGGAATAAGAAGACAAGATAAGAATGATGTCAAAAGAAAAATAAAGAATTTATTTAATTTTCAAAAAGCTAGCAGTAGTACTCTGAGTCCTTAGTCACAGGCAGCAACACTGCAGAGGAACAGAAGTAAGAGAAGAGAAGGGATCTGAGTTACACATGCTCACCACCATGCCATAAAATGGAGGTGCACTGCATGGCCTATAAATAGACCAGTTTGGCCAAAAGCCGTGTGATCCAATTTATTCATCTGATTGACTGTGGCTAGGCTAATGATGAAAAAAATACCATCAATCAGCATTATGCCAATCCCCATCCCCAGAAGAGCGGAGTGCTATTATTATGAAAGAGAAATCAGAATCAACAAACCCTTCCCAAATCTTAGCTGAAAGATTTGGCAGCTCATGTTTTGTTCCAGTAAGGCTTCAGTGGGGACCTTCCTGCTTTAAATTTCGGCTGTTCATCAAACTGCCAAAATTATCAGATATACGACTTGACCTCTGGAATTTTGCATACCCCTAATATTTTGTGGAAGTGACATTATCCTATTTTTAGATGGTATTCCAGTCAAATACTGGAATTATTCACAAATATTTCCCATTATTAGGTGGGGGTGGGACTCTAAGGAAGAGAAAATGCTTTGGTCACATATGCATTTGATAGTGGATTATCTGGGCCAGTTTTTGATTGTAAAAAGGTAACCTGAAAATTGGCAGAAGTTTTTTAAATTAATTTTTAAATATTAAATAGATGTAGGGTGCTCCAAAAGGGCATGGCAACCTACAAAAATGCAACATGTACTAAGCCAAGGACCTGCAAGTAAAGACAAGGGCAATTTTTTCTCCACTTGCAAAATCAAATAATTTTAAAATCAATAAATAAAACCAGAAATCCAAAACTCAAGCATCTTGGATAAGGAATACTTAACCTGTCTGGGTCCATAGGAATAGACTATGTTTATTCTGAAGTCTTTTAAAAAATCTTACAGAAAATGCACATCAGCTGGAGTCAACAAAAATAGTAAATTGTACTTTTCCCTCTAACACAAACATATTCTTTAAATAGTTGCAGTAGACATTTCTCCAAAGCAGATGATCTGTGGTGTCTTCCTTTTATACTCTTTTAATTGCTTCCATTTCTCTAATGGAGGCTTTCAAGGAGAGAGAGAGAGAGAGAGAGAGAGAGAGAGAGAGAGAGAGAGAGAGAGAGAGAGAGAGAGAGATTTGTTTTAAATTCTGATGGATATTTTTTTTGCACATCACTTGCTCATTTTCCATTGGTAAGAGTTAACTGAATACTCACTGTCATATACAACACAACTGGTTCAGCTCTATTCTTGTACAATCATTCCTAAGTAGTAGATGGCTAAAATCATTACAGTTACTGTGGAGAGGAAAGTGAGTGGATTACCAAGCTTCCCACAGTGATGTTGGGACTTTAGATGTGGTTGAATAGGGGAGTCCTTGTTTGGGATTACTAACAGATTTTTTTTAAAAAAAGTGGAGACTCAGAACCACATGAATTTTTGAATGTGAGCCACTTATGTAATGGTCATATAGCATTAATGGTGAATAATATATTATTAACCATATTTATTAGGCATAGTTAGGTTCAATCGAAATCTTCGTAATTCGGAAATAAATTTGGATCAAATTCCTTTTTGAAGCAATTTTGAAGCGATTTGGGAACCTGGAAGTATCCTTGCCATTTTGAAGCATTTTCTGCCATTTCTCTTACAAATCAGTAAGTGAGTCAGAAATTATTCCGCTTTTCAAACTAGGGTGGATGGATTCCCTTTGGTTCCCTTTCTCTCCCATGTCAGTCCTGGGCAAGAACCACTATTTAACCCAGTTTGAATGGATTCCCTTTGGTTCCCTTTCTCTCCCATGTCAGTCCTGGGTGAGAGCCACTGTTTAACCCAGTTTGGATGGCTTTCCTTCTGTTCCTTTCTTTCCCACATCAGTCCTGGGTGAGAGCCGCTGTTTAACCCAGCTTGGATGGCTTTCCTTTGGTTTCTTTTCTCTCCCATGTCAGTCCTGGTCGAGAGAAGCAGTTTAACCCAGTGTGGATGGATTTCTTCCCTTTGCTTTCCCCCCTTCTGGAATAAAACAACTACTTTCAAAGTAAAGACTACCCAATGAAACAGGAAATAACACTTTGAAGCCATTAACAAAGGATTCGGAAGTTTTGGAAATTTTGAACTTTTTTTCTGTGAAAATTGGAATTAACTTTAGATCTGAACCACCAGCACCCCCTACATCTGAAATGAGTTTTGAACCTTTTTTTTAATCAAACAAGCCTAATATTTATATATCACACCTCTCAGCCCAGGGGCAACTTGGAACAGTTACTATGTGTTGATTGTGTGGAATATATTCTATCACTATGTCTGCTCCTATTTAGCATGTATGATCAAATAGCAAGTCAGCTCAAGTTAATGAAAGACTATTGAAAGACATTAAATTATTCAGATGTCCATAGGAGTGCATTCTAGCCAAGAGGAAACAAAGTGGTTTCAGGCACTATGCACAAATGTCAACACAAAAGTTCTGACCATCTGTACACTTACTAATATAAGTTAGGATCTGGCACCTTGACCTTTAAATGTCAGGAAAGAAAGCTAGTTGCTTGCTTTGTGTTTATGATGCAGCACAAAACTGAATGTGTATGGGAAGGAAAGATGATTATTCTCCTAGAATCCTGGATTAACAGTGTACTTTCCAGTTTCCACCCACCTATAGACACCAGAAAATGAGTGTTGATTGCTCTAACACAGGAAGAAGAAAGTTCATTCATCTACCTCTGAGATACCTCCCCATAACGTCAGGAAATCATAGTGGCACCAATTCACCATAAAAAGGTATCCATAAAACCCAGTGCTAATCAAGAATAACTTGCTTTGTTTGCCCTGCTCCCAGAGCTAAGCAGGACATAGGTTATCAAGATGTTTGACTATGCTAGAAACTGCTACTTGAATAGCTCATTTTCCCAGGCTGTGCATTTTATTTCTCTTCAGCTTCCTGAACACTCTTTTTTCCCTACAGACACTTTCCCCCCAAATTTTGGGGAGGTCTAGCTCAACTGTTTCACATAGAATATTGAACGTGGACATATATGGATGATAGACAAGATCCATATTGCACCCCTTGAACTCCCATATGCCATCACTGTGCATGGGTAGTCATTGGAACAGGATTAAAGTATTTCAAATGATTAGGAGAATTATTCTTGGAAAGGGGAAGACCGTTAGTTGATTTCCTCCCCGAGTTTCAAATCACACATGATTATTTATTTATGGAATTTAATTACTTTTTAATGTAATAAAATAGTTCCGCAATTATTCCTCCAGGGCAACTATTTCTGTGGCCATTTTGAGTTAAATCAATTATCCCAGCAGTGGTTTCAACAAGCATTAGTCATCAGTAAGACATGAATTGGGGCAGTCTGGACAGTCTAAGGCATGAATGGAGAATATACATAAGCCTCATTCATTATGCAGACTTGCCACGCATCAGAGATAATATGTACACAGAAAAACTATTACATGGTTACAAAGTACAATACTTACATTGGCCAGCTGCCTTAAGACATTACATGTACTAACAGCTCTTCACATCATGTTCACCAATGTTTATATTTTTAAAGCATTTACTTTGTACAGAAGCCGGAGAATATGAACACTGACAAGACCATCTATGACACCTGATGATATTGTTCATAATTTTGCAGAGAATATGCAAAATGACTAAACAATATACAAAATCATGATAACTAGGGATATAAGGAATATTTGAAAACATCATATAGAAGTGGTCAAAATATTTTTCTCAAGTGTTGGGAAACACTGGCAAGAAGAATCCCAGACTGATAGGATTTTTTTCAGTTCAGAAGTTATGCTCAGATTCCTGTGCATGAATTTGATTGATACATGGAGATCACTGCACAACTGATCAACACACAGGTCCAGTAGCATGGTTAACCTGACAACTGATGGTTTCTCATCTGTTGCAGCTTTATTTCACCTTCACAGCCATTGTAACATGTAATACAGTATGTTATTATCCGCCTGCTCCGCCATTAAGGATTTCAGATTGTGCTTGGTTTACAGTCACCTATGGACTTACAGACCCACTGCCAAGACCCTAAACTTGGAAGGCAATGATACTCAGCCACAAGTGAAAGTCTATTATTATGCTCAAAATTTACATAGATGTCCTTCTGCACACAAAACTGTATTTTCTGCATAGGAAACAGAATAGCCCTTTCTGTGCAGAAAATGCACATGGGGATGTATTCTTTGCAAAATTGAATGTATTTTGTGCAGAATATCCCACAATTAATATTTTGCACATAAAGGTTTTAAGCGAAGGAAATGTTATTTTGGTACAATTTTGGTACAATGTGCATATTTTGCTGAGAGTAAACTCCAAACGGTAAAAAAGTTTTTTTTAATCAAGAGTGGGGAAAATGGCCAAAATTACCTTTCACTTTCTCCAAGAATCAAGTTAACGATTGCATCCCTATGATGTCTGTAAATGAACTTTGGTCAGTTTAATGCACATTCTTACATGGACAAGATATTAGATTCTGCCGTAGTGTACCAAGGAATATAATCTATACAGCAGACACACATGGAATTTTTGCAAGAAATATGTGAGAAAAAGAGAGTATTTCTATCATACCAATAAAAACTATAGGTAAGAAAGCACTTAATAAACAAAAATTGGAAAATAATAATTGCTTATTAACAAACGCACCATGATAAGAAATCAATTCAAGCCAATATAGTTCTTATTAAATTGTATGTATAGTTATGTTTGTTAGAAACATAAAGAATTTGATTATTTTATGTTTACAGCATCAAGAAATCTAGATGCCAAAAGGTATATTATATTAGATTGTCTTAAGCTTTCAAAAACATTTGCTGGTCTGGTTCTTGTAGCTGTCAAGAGTTTATATCTTTTACTTTGTTCACCCCTTACCATCTGCTTTTATTTATTTATTTATTTATTTACAACACTTATATGCTACCCTTCTCACCCCAAAGGGGACTCAGAGCAGCTTACAAGTAAAATGTAAATACAATATATTATGTTATTGCCATAGCACAATATTAATATTATATATTACATTGTACTGTAACATTATTAGTAATATTGCTTGTAATATAAAATATATAATTATAATATCATATTATTAGTAGTAGTATTATATTGTATTACATTATAATATATACAATATATTGTATTACATTATAATATATACAATATATTATATTATATTAATA
The DNA here is from genome assembly GCA_030556195.1 of Anolis apletophallus. Taxonomy (NCBI): domain Eukaryota; kingdom Metazoa; phylum Chordata; class Lepidosauria; order Squamata; family Anolidae; genus Anolis; species Anolis apletophallus. The sequence continues at coordinate 42,995,931 of JARBWK010000009.1, read as the reverse complement.
TATTATATTATAAGCACAGTGCAGGAGGCAAGATGGAACTGTCTTCCTGGCCCCTCTCTTCACTCTGATCTCAGAGGTTGGTACTGGAGGGGGGGAGGGGGCGCTCCCAACTATATGCTATTTGGATATATGCTATTTGGATACACACATACTGTAGAATTTAAATGATTATTTGAATGTAAAACAAAAGCAAGCACAGAACAGACCAGTGTCAATCTACATATATTAGTAGTTTGCACATGGTATCTTTCACAGAAGTCCACATGCTAGGAGAAGAATGGTCTCTCTTACTGCTGGCACGCAGACCCTAGCATGTCATTTTGATTCTTGTTAAAATAGTTGAAAAATACAAGGATTGGACTGTTACGTCTTATGAATTGTGGTTGCATACCACAAGAAGCCACAAGAACTTGCAAAAGTGTGAAATAAAGAATGCTATTTCAATCCATGTGTATGGGAAATGCCACCTGCTATATCTCTGTATATCACAATGTTTTGAATACTTCACATATGGCACACCTTGATAATAGAAGAACTGCATTAAATTTTAAAGGTTTGCTTAGATCAGTGGTTCTCAACCTGTGGTCCCCGGATGTTTTGGCCTTCAACTCCCAGAAATCCCAGCTAGTTTACCAGCTTCTTGAAGCACATGTGATTAAGTGGTAAATCTTAATCTTTTTTGGCCAAGGAATGCCAGATTGCATTGAAACTGTAGAATTCTTGCATTTAAATGCTCTTTTAACTGCAATGGCTCAATAGTATGAAATCTTGGAAGACATAATTTTACAAGGTCTTCTCTGCCTAAATAGTGAAGGGATTAATGAGCTTAAATAATGCTAATTGCTGAAATATTAGTTTGAAATAAAAATGCCTCTTTGCAAAATGTGAACAGAAAGAACAAAGGCAAAGGGGAAAACTGTGTGTTCCAGATGCGGAGGATGTTACGATTTCAGTGACCTAACAATTTAATGCTTATCAAGGAACAAATAAGGCTGGCGCAGCATATGAGAGCGAGCATACAGTATGTGTAGAATTAATTAGGTGAAAGTGTCATGATGAAAATACTGAGAAAAGTATGTTTTCAAAAATGTGATTGGATAAAGAGATGTGAGGAGAAAGGTTATGCCATGCCTAGTGAAAGAATGTATAAAAGATAAGAGGAACAATGCAGAGGAACAGAGCAGCTCTTTGTTTGAAGACACTTGCTTGTTTTCAGCGGCATCCGTCCTGCATGGTCATGCTTGAAAATAAAAGACTTTTCTACTTCACCTGGAGACTGGTTGTGTTTTGCTTTCGATTGCCTGCTCTTCGGGACCGAAGTTTAGGGGTTCCCTTACAATAGTACATGTGTTTCATCAAACTACAAACCCAGATTTCTATGCTATTGAGCCCAACTATAATCATAACTTTTGTGCTCATGATCACTACTTGATCACGACATTGACACTATTTGTACAAGGGCAGGTCAATAAGTCCGTGACTTTTTGAATGAAACAGGTTTTTGGATTTAAAAAATCATTTTATTTCTCACGTAGTCTCATTTGAGCTTTAAACACTTTGTCCAACATTTCTCCAATTTTTTTATCCCTTCCAAAAAATCAAAATAGGTATTTGTTTGTGAGATGATTTCATTGTTGGAGTCAAATCTCTTTCCACCGAGTCATTTCTTCATGTTTGGAAACAAGAAATAGTCACTCGGGGCTAAATCCAGAGAATAGGGAGGATGAGGGAGCAATTAGTATCCCAATTCATAAATTGTTGCCATGGCAACTGCACATGTGTGCACCCTTGCATTGTCCTGGTCCAAAAGAACTTTTTTCTTGGCCAAATGCAGTCGTCCCCCCCCCCCCCAAATCCTCATTAAATCGACCCAATAAGTTGGCAAAATATTCACCATTGATTGTTTTACCCTTTTGAAGGTAGTCAATGTGGATTTTACCATGTGCATCCCAAAAAACAGTCACCATGACGGTATTGGCTGACAAACCCACCTTGGCCTTCTTTGGCGCTGATTCACCTCGAGAAACCCACTGTTTTCACTGCTGTTTGGTCTCTGGTGTGTTGTGGTGGATCCACGTTTCGTCCACAGTTACGAAACAGTGCAAAAACTCATCCATATTGCGGTTGAACAATGTCAAACACTCCTGCGAAATTGTCACACGATTGCGTTTGTGGTCGATTGTGAGCAAACGCAGCACCCATCTTGCGGAAAACTTTCTCATACCCAAGTGATCATTTAAAATTGAAGCCACTGAGCCATGTGAGATGCCTATGGCTTCCACAATCTCTTGCACTTTCAATCTCCAATCAGCCAACACTATATCATGATTTTTTTCAATTGTTTCGGGTGAAGAGACCTCAACTGGGTGTCCAGAATGTTCAGCATCTTCCGTGCTTGTACGACCACAACGAAATTCAGTAAAACACTTTTTACCATTGAAATTGATGGTGCAGAGTCCCCTTAGTATTTATCAAGCTTAGCCTTAGTTTGAGTGATGGTTTTTGTCCACAAAAAATAATGCTTAATGGGCACACAAAATTCACTTTTTTCAATTTTCTCCTCAAATCACATGGTAGTTTGCTATTAATGGCTGTCAAACACAAACTAAACGACACAGTTTGTTCAAATTTTGACAGGAGTCAACTGACAGATGCCTCTTGACAGGAGCAGTGTTGCCCTTTCAGTTAATAGATGGGACATTCAAAAAGTCACTGACTTATTGACCCGCCCTTGTATGATCATAGCTTAACTGCAATGTATTTTACCATTCACTAGGGCATGATTGAATCATATTTGTGTCTGGTTTTGTGGTGTCAGGCAAGGAGAAATTATTTACTTCAGTACTTCGTTAATTATAAGCTGACACAAGATTCTGGCCAATATATTTTTCAAGTAAAAATATGCTGGACATCCTATCAGCTTGTCTTTCAAACATTCCTTCCCTCTTTACATCCAATCTTTTTTTCCTTTGTGCATTTTCTTCCTCTGATCTTTTTAATGTGATGTTTTTAAAGTGAAGTCATAATTTCCACAGTGATCCTCTCTTATTTTTTTCATGAACAACTTTTGTTTACTGTTTCTTTCATAATGATTTGTGGCCTTAAGTGAGATGTTGAACAAAACTTTCACTGTGTAAGAACTTGGCTGTGAAGAGCTTAATGCTTGCTTGTCAATCTAAAACATGCCACGGGAAAACTTCCAGGCCTTCTGCTATTCCCAAATGTATGACAGACCTTGCCAACAGGCGTGTTTCAATTTTTCAGTCCATGACACAGTAACCTAGCCATTCCCTAATATGCTATTCAGCATATTTCTATTAAGTGAACAGAACTGCCACTTAAACATTGCTCTGTATTTTCAAAAACTCCAGTTGTATTTTGTAAGGTAATTTCAGGTGTTCCATCAAATAATTGGTTATTGGGATAGTCAAATCACTGATATATCCATAGAGTCTTTTCTTCCCAACTCTTCCCTGCATACCAGCATTCTATAGTATTTTCCTAGTTATGTTTGCCATTTAGAACCAATTAATGCAAGCACATCCTACAGAGGTGCATTTCTAATAGAGAAGTGATTCTGTGTTGATTTAAACACACACACACACACACATACACACACACAGGAAGAGAGGGGGAGAGAGATTAGTATTTATCTTAGCATTTTTATTTTTATGTTTTGAAGACCTAATTGAACAGCCTCATCTTTTTCTTTCTTTAAGGTTACACATAGTCCTTTAAAATTCATTGGCAATCACATCAGTGTTATTTTCATTTTCATTTTTAAAATTTAACATGGGAATGAATTTCTACTCAGTTTTGTATTTTGGTAGCATGTTTTCCTCCCTCCGTCCAGCTACAAAACTTCTTTCTTCTTCACTGACTTCCTTCTATTTTCACTTGTTTCCATCCACCTTGACATAATCTATCCACCTTGATAACCAACCATGGATTTTTATCAGGCACAATGAGGCTGGATCTACACTGCCATATAATCCAGATTATCAAATCAGATAATCTACATTATTTGTGTTGAACTGGATTATATGAGTCTACACTGTCATATAATCCAGTTCATATCAGATAATCTGGTTTTTACATAACAGCGTTGAAGAGCCCTCTGTCATTTCAATACTAAAATTAGGCCTGGTTAGGTTTTTCGTAAAGCTACTAAATTGGTTTTAAATTTGTTTCTAAATTAATTTTGACACAATTAATTTCCCACAAGAAGGACGTGGGGGGAGAGCCCTGTTAACCCACTTTGCAAGCTGATTTCTTCCCTCTGCATGAGAACTGGGGGAAATGTGGCTTTCCCCCCGAGTTCTCACGGCGGGAGGGAAGAAATCCGCATCCAAACTGGGTTGAATATGCGTGTCTGCCATTAACAAAGGCATTCTGAAGTTTTAGAATTTTTCTGAATAAATTTTGAATTTTTCCCAGAAATTTTCAGAAGTCAATCAAATTCGAAGCGCCAGCGCCCCCGACATACGATGCAAGTGTTGAACCATTTTCTTATGGATCAACCAAGCCTACTAAAAATCTTCCACTCCAGAAGTAGCGGTAAGTCTCTTCCAGAGATAGAAATAAAATAACCACTAGAATTGAACTACAGTCCCGTGTTACAAACATCACACTTATGAATAAATAATAGTTAAGAATAGGGGTGATAAAACTGGAATTTGGAGAAATCTACCCTAGGAAGGGAAATTCACTCCTGCAAGAGTTATCATGGGAGAAAACTGTCTCAACTGAACCTTTCTCAGCAATCCTTGTTTCCACCACAAGCCAAATTTTGCAAAACCCAATCATCACGGAAAGTGAAGTGAAATCTCACATTATTTGCTTTGAACTGGATTATTTGCATCCACACTGCCATATAATCCAGTTGAAAGCAGATAATTGGGATTTTATATGGCAGAAGGGGACTTTGCTTGGGAAAATACCTGTGAGTTTATTCCTGCTCAATAGCAAATAATGTTATTAAACAAAACCCAGTCATTTTTACTTAGTGCAACTCTGCAGTTATGTTACAGTTAAACACACTTCCCATAGGCAATATTTCTTAAAGTTTCTATCTTGTGTTGCCTAGACAGAAAGTCTAAATAACATCTGGTTTTGGATGCTAAGCACTTGAATGGAGGACTGTCAAGGACTACCAGATACTATAGGATGCATTTCAGAGGAAGGTAATGACAAACTTTCTTCTTTATCTAAGAAATGTAATTGAAATTAATGGGGTCACTGTAAGATGACAAGTGACTGAAAGACTGCCTAGATATAGACATATACTTTCCCTATGATAGCCAACACTGATTCTATGACAAAGCCTAGCAATGTAGAATAGATTCAAGTTTGTTTTATTTACAGGCCCGGATTACCCATAAGGCCAACCTAGGCCATGACCTAGGGGAGCAAGCTGAGGGGGCGCGCAGATCACGGACCAAAAAAAATATATATGTTGAAACAAATAAAAACGCAACGCGCATGGAGATGAAGAAGGAAGTTTTGAGTGTGAACGGATTGCTTTCTGTCTACAGAGCAGAATTACGCAGTTTACTTGAATGTCATAGCCTGCAGGAGGGAGGGGGAGGGTAGCTGGTATGGGGCAGGCGTCAGGCGATGATATCGGCCATTGGCGGCGGCTTGTCCACAGGATCCGTCTCGGTGCTTTCGCTGAACAGCCGCCGCAAGATGGTGCGCGTGAGCTCGAGCATGGCGCTGCTGCAGGTGGGTCTGGCCCAGGCGCCCCACGAGCCCCGTGGATACACCTGAGCTGATTGGCGCGAGTTGTTGTTGATTTATTTGGATATTACTGATCAACTGAGATATATTGGGCTACCTGAGTGAATTTGAGGTAAGTTGTATGATATGATTCATTTTTATTTATTTATTTATTTTATTTATCATTTGGCTTCTATGCTGCCACTCCCAGCGGCTAAGGCGACTCACAACACTAAAAGCCACAGCATAAAAACAATGACACAGAATAAAACAGAACATAAAAACATCATTAAAATATCACAATATTTTTAGTGTGGGTCTGAGTGATGTCGGGGGGCGGGGGGCCCGTAGAGGTTGGCTTAAAGGGGGCGTAATTCCAAAGTGTGGCCTAGGGCGCAAAAAGGTGTTAATCCGGGCCTGTTTATTTATAGCTTCCCCAATTATAGGGGTTTTTTTCATGTCAGGAGTCACTTGAGAAACTTTAAGTTGCTTCTGGTGTGAGAGAATTGGCCATCTGCAAAGACATTGTCAGGGACACCCAGATATTTTGATGTTTTATCATCCTTGTGGGAGGCTTCTCTCATGTCCCTACATAGAGAGCCGGAGCTGACAGAGGGAGCTCATCCGTGCTCTCCCCGGATTCAAACTTGAGACCTGTCAGTCTTCAGTCTTGCCGGCACAAGGATTTAACCCATTGCACCATTGGAGGCTCACCCAATTATATAGTAATTATGCACAATTACTATAACAAAATAGTAATGAAATTTCATTACCCTCGTCATAGTAATGAATTTTTCACTAACTATAATTTAGAAACACTTTAGAAATGAAATGCCAGCCCCACCTCCAGTTTTGTCCTGACTTTTGAACCTTTAAAAATGGAGCACACATCTCTATTTGTCAGCGGCGCCTAGTCCAATGCGGGATAGCGCAATGGACAAAGACGCGGCTGCCATCTTGGAAGAGGATCGAGCGATCGGAGCGGCCGCCATTTTGTTCTCCTTGTTCCATGTTGGTTCTGTAGCTCCATGTTGTTCCCTGTTGTTTCTGAGCTGTTGGAGTTCCCGCCGAAAAAGACAAGAGGGGTGGGGTTCGGGTTATCTGTTCAAGGATTGGCTCTTCGCCAGAGGGGAGGGGCCCGGGAGTTTTGAGCAGGGATTTTGGAGGGAAGGCTTCAGTACGGTTTTACTGCCTTGGATTAAGGACTCATAAAGCATTTCCTCAATACCCGAAAGTGAGTGTGATTATTGAGCGGCCTGCCAACGCTCACACAAAAACCGTACTCACAACCTGAATCGCAGTCGTGAGCCGATCCGACCACAACCCCCTGAGATGTCTAGTGGAAGGGAAGAAGGCCTCCAGGAGCCCCGAGTGGAACAGCTGGCTGGGGGATCCGAAGAGGTGGAAGATGGGATCCTCGGTGAGGCGGCTGGAGGCCCGGAGGGGAGAGGCCTGTGATTGTCTCGGAGCAGGCGACCAGGA